>PVKM010035904.1:0-15005 GCA_004027735.1 Carollia perspicillata
ATGTGTTACGCTAGGCATCCGTATAGACAGGAAAACGTATAAACCATTGTTTTCTTGCCTTGAAGGGCCTGCTTCAGTGAAGAGATGGGCACAGCCACACAGTTTCCGTGTCAGAATAACACTGCAGGCATCGCGAACGCCGAAAAACGTGTGTGTCATTTAACACATGCTAGGCTTGACAAAAGTCATCGACGTTACGCAGAACTTCCTGCGGTGCGTTTTGTTATAGGGAGCACGGAGGGACTCCGTCTCTGTGCACACACGCGAGTGTACGGACGCGTCCGTCGCAGGGAGCCAGAACCTCGGTCTGGAGAGACGCCGCCGCGGTGGACCGGAGTTCCGGCGGCTTTGACTGTCTGCAGCGCGCCTTCCCACCGGCGGGAGGTCGCACACTCGTGCAGTGGCTGTGTTTTCTTAGCACCGGCAGCCGTGACCTGTGGCTCCCGAAGGAGGGAGGGCAGTACCGGCTGGAGGCTGAGGCTTCCGAGGGGCAGAGGGTCGAGGCTGGACTCTCAGGAAAAGCCCTGGGCGGGAGGCTGGGGGCGAGGGGTGAGGGTGTTGGGTAGAGCCGAGCAGGGCAGGGGTGGCGGGGAGACAGCGCCTCTGCGTCGGCACCAAGTACCCCCATCGGCCCACCACGAAGTGAGCAAAGTGAGCAGTGCGGCCCTGGGAAACGTCGACCCCGATTTCCCCAAAGGTACGTGTTTACCCCCTGCTGCCTTCTGCCGCCATCTGGCCTCGGAGTCCGGGACTCCTCCCACACTCCTGATTCTACGACGGATCTTCCGACCGGGCCTTCGGCTGGGTTTCCCTCTTTGGCCTCAGCCCTCTCGTCGGGATGCTGACTGGGATCCCCTCTCCCAGCTTTTCCTGCCCCCCACCCTGAGCAGCAGGCTCACGCCACCAGCCCCGGGACCCCACCCTCCGTCTGGCACTGGGGCCACCTGGCCCTCATCGACCCCAGAGGGTCTGTCTTTAACTCCAGACCCAGGATGTGGGAAAACAGAGTGTGTAAAGTGCAGAGTGTGTTTAGAGGTCGGAGGCCAGAGGAAGGCGTTCGGAGGCAGGCTGGCCAAGGGACGTGGAAGCCGCAGCAGGATGAGGTGGTGGAGGACCTTGCCGGGCAGGGCAGCGCCCTCCTGCAGCCGCTGAAACGAGCCACACCGGCAGCCCACCGGGAGTCCGGGCTCCCCGTCGACCCCGCAGTGCCGCGCTCCTCCTCAAAGCAACAAAGGCAATCTGCCTCGGCCCTTGGCTCCTGGCCCCTCCCGTCCTCACGGCCAGCGAGGGTCCGTCGGGCCTTCCTCTCAGCCCATCGCTGGGCCCCTGACCCCCTCCTGCCTCTGTCTCCACTTTCACGACACATGCGGGCCGTTCCGTCGGGCCGACCCCACCACCCAGGACGCTCCCTCGACCACAGGTCAGCGGGTTGGCATCCCTCCTCCCACCTGCTGCCCGCGCGTCCCTTTGCCACAGGACAGCACGGCCGCAGGCCCTGGGCACTGGGCAGTGGACGCTGCCCTGCCCGCCACAGAGAGAGGCAAGGTCGGAGTGTCGCCGCCAGGTAACGGGGAAGTGCGGAGGGTTTTCAGCAAGCGGCGACATCAAAGGAAGGTCGAGACGCGTGAGACGCAGGCCGGCTCATTTCTCACCCGAAGGTCAAGTGTTTCCCCTTCCCTGGCTGACCGGGGTCGTACCATCGGGAGGCCCTGTCTGCCTCCTGTAACTCCACTGTGACAAAGGGACACGGGAGGTGAGCGTGGCAGGTCACACACGAGGTTGGTCAGAAATGGAGTCGGCAGGAGTCACTCCTGGGGCCGGTCCCCTCCTCCCAGGCTTGGACTCCCGGGTCTGCCGGGGGCCGGGCTCTGCCCGGAGCCGAGGGCGGTAGGTTCCCCCACCACACTCTTCCTCTCCGTCTCCCCGCGACTCCCTGCCACCCCCCAAAATCAATTTCAGACAGGCCTTTGTGCTCTGGCTCACATTCAAAACTGTCACCTCCGTGCACACATTAACTCCGAGGCCCTGTCATCCCTCACATTAAAATTCTGTCGGCGGGAGTCGGCGCGGCTGGACCCGGCGAGCGAGGGGCTGGTTCTGAGCAAGCTGCCGCGGCAGCAGCCTCCCCGCGTGACAAGCCCGGTCAACTTGACAGCTCGAAGTCACCCTCCTTAGAGCCAGCTGCCGCTGTGACCCTCGCGGGAAGGTCATCCTTCTGAGCAATCCTGCCCCCTTCCCACGAGGGAGGGAGGCCAGGGGTTACGAGCTTTAGGTTGTGAATATTTATGGTTCGGTGACCGCGACGGTGAAGAACAATTAGCAAATTCCAGACTCGAGGTTTGCATTCTGATTGTGAAGGGTGACCTTCATCGGCTTCCGAGTGGCCCTGTACCATGCAAACCCGAGGAGATAGGCCCGGGGCGTTGCAGAGTCCCCGGAGGGAAAGTGAGGTCCCCCTCAGATTAGGGGGGCTGCTCGGAGAAGCCAAATTGCCGGTCACCGCACGACCAGCCCCACCAAAGCAGCTCTCTCTCCGCCTTCCCACCCTCCCACGCGGCCCATTTGGACAGGTGGTGCCGACTGCCCGCCATGTCACCGGCGACCAAAAGTCCACGACCATCACCAACGAAGCCCCCGTTCACGTACCCAGCGTCACAGACCCGGCCACGCTGGATGCGAACCAATAAAAAAAGGGGGCTGCCGGCAAAGGCTCTCACTTCCGAGTTCATGTCCTCCGGGGAGTGACCTGCAGACATGGACACCATCTAGGAGTCAAAACCGCAGGGCGACCCTCGTCCCCTCTCCGTGCCCGGCCCCTTGCTGCCTCAGGGGCCCCTGTCGCCCATCTCTGGGCCGCCCTCACTCACTCCCGTCTCCAGACTCCTCCGCCGAAGGAGCTGTGCTCCCAGGTGATCTTAGGAGAGACCCGCTGGCCTCTCCTTTGACACCGAGACTCCCAATGGCAGGCAGCGTGTCTGTGGTTCAAGGGGCCGTGCCCCAGCACATCCCCGTCCGCTGGCCAGGTTGTCCTACTCCGGTGACGGCCACTGCAATGGCGTCACAGTGTCCGCCCCTCGGGAAAGGAAGGAGCAGAGAGCCTTTCGGGATGCGTCTGAGGTCAGGGCGCGTCACCTGCATCCCCGGGCCTGTTTCGTGGTTGCCGAAATTCGGTTGGTGACAAAGCACCGTCCGCCAGAGTTTTGCGTGGAGTCGGCTAGAGAAGCTCTGGAGGGGGGGAAGGGGTCTGGGAGCCCGTTCCCCCTCCGCACGGCCCTTCCCCGCCCAGGCCTGCCCGCAAGGGCGTGCTCCAGTTTGGGGGACGAAGCATGGGCCGCTCTGAACCGTTGAGCCTGGCGTCACCTCCCAGTCACGCACGAGTGCAGGCGACCCACAAACACGGTCTCCCGAGCAGCCTTGGCGGCCCTTTCAGCTGGAGTCTCCCCTCGGTGGAGACGCGGAGCAGAAGGTGTCGCAAAACCAGGACTGGAGGCGGATTGGAGTGGAGCCCAGAGTGTTACAGAGAGGGACCCAGAGGGAAGCAGGAGACAGCCATCGAGCTGTTCAAAGGCTGCTCCTGGACCCGCGGTCCTCCGGGTGCCGCACCCTTCCCCGCAAAGGGGAGACAGCCCGTGACTCCGAAATCGCTGTGGATTTCACCGAGGGAGCTCACCTCCACCGTCCAGGCTTTGCGCGTCCTGGTCATCCTGCCCCCACCCCCGGAGAAGGCGGAGGCGGGACGACGCTGGCGCCTGGCGCCAAGGGGCACGCGTCTGCGGGACCGGATGCGGAACAGTCCAGCCACCGCCGGATCCACAGCACGTCTCCACCGGGCGGCAGAGCTGCGTCTGACAGAGAGCGTGAAGGTGGGGACAGCATCGTGAACGTCAGACCAAAGACACAGCCAGCCTGCGGATGGCGCCAGCCCTGAGCAGCCGGTGACCGCGTCCGTCCGTTCACGTGTGCATTCGGACTGGACGGAACCACGCGTTCGCTCCGGATTCGTCCCTCTGTAACTAGGAGTGGAGCCCGGGGCCTCTGAGCTGCAGCAGTGTGTGTGCACGGGACAAGACAGCTTCTGGTGTCTGCAGACGTGGCTCGGTGGCGTCCAGAGGTGAGCCTCGGCCAGTGGCTTCCAGATGTCAGATGTCGGCCTGTGGCTCTGCGTTTCTCGGGGTGAGGAAGGACGTGGTGGCCGAGACAGAACCCAAGAGAGTGGGGGAGCTGGGGCGGGGCCTGGTCGAGGCCTCTGCTCCGCCCGGCTCGTTGAATTGTCCAGGGTGCTCATTTTGTAAGAGGGCCTACTGTCCCCTTTAGAGAGCGGGAGGAGGCAGAGAAAAGCCAGGAGCAACTCAGCAGACTCCAAGTGGAACACGGTTCCGTGACGCTTACTAGCTGGTTTTGGCCGAATGTCGGGGGGTGGAAAGGCTGCCGGGTGAGCCGGTGGTGACGGGCCTGCCCACGCGTCCCCGGCGCCCGTGGCTGGGGCCACACCTGCAGCGGTGGAGGCTCTGGGCTCAGCCCGGGACAGGAAAGCGAGGGAGTGGTCCTCTGGCCCGGGGAAGGGCGGCCGAGGGAAGCCAGGTGTTACTTGTTGGCGATTCACCGTGCTGGCTCGGTGGAGGTGGAGAACAGCACGTGCCAGGAGCCCCATCCGCACGGGCCGGCGGTCTTGGAGTCGGGAATCTCCTTGAGCCTCACTTTGTACCCAGAGTTGACCTTAGACAGTCCAGCCTGACTGAGATGCTGGTGCCACTCATTTCGTTTGCATTGAAGGAATCACAAATGATCGACTCAAATAAAACACACACACACATTCTTTTTCACGTTACTATTCCGATTTTGCCCCTGTGCCAAGTGAGTGACAGACTTCCGCTTTCTCTTCGGGGCGATTTTGACACATTGAGTTGAGAAAAAATGCGTTCGATATGAAACCATACAGCTCTGGGGGTCCAGTGCTGACCCCTTCCACCCCCCGAAACCTCAACAGTATTCGCCCACGGGGGGGTGTTGCAGGCAGGCAGACAGCTGCTCTCTGGACCTTCATGCGGTCCTGCAGGGTCAGCTGGGTGCAGTGGTCCTTTGTTAGGTTCCCGGCGTTCTAAACGTAAGTTTGCCCGCACAGCGAGTGCCGATAGCGCAGAGAACCGTCCACGTGTAGCATCACTGCCTGTGTGTTAAACGTGGCCAGGCCAGTCCTCGGTGCTGGAAGACGCAGCCCGCCCTGGGCGACACGGCCCGGAGCTCCCCAGGCCGCCGGCGGCAAAGCCGTAGTTCTCGCTCGCACGGCATCTTGGTGGCCGCCGCGCGCCCTCCAGGGCCCTCTTTGTTCCAGAACCTGCCCCGGACACAGCTGGTGCTGCTCTGAGGTCCCTGCAGCCGGTGCCCTGCGCCCACACAGCCTGGGTAAGGGTGACCCAAACTGTGTCTGTCCTCGGGATTTTCCGTTCGAAGTTGCTTCTTTGGTGGGGACAGAGTTCCGCTCATCTGTGTCCTCGGTCACCAGCCTGCGCCCCGAGTAGCTGGCGCTACGCGGCCGTTGGTATGCGGAGGCCGGGCCGGGCCGGGAAGGGAGGGCTGGACTGCAAAGGGGGTGCCAGTCCCTTTATTGATGGGCCCGTGGGGCAACCGCCCTGCAGACCGATGCCCGTGGGGACAGTGTCTCGCTCACCCCTGGCTTACCCCTCGGCGCACACCCTCGCCTCGAGGGTTCTGCCGACTGAGGTGCGGCCTCCCAGTCTCAGTGGTGGGGCCTCGTTTACAAGGAAGGCAGGGCCATTCAATTCCAAGGAGCCGTGTGGTTCTCATGTTTAAAAAAAAAAAAACTTAAACTTGCCAACTATTTAAAGGACGGCAGCAGCCCCCGCCCTTACTTCTTCACGGAGCAGAGTCGCCCTGGCAGGGCTTTCCTGTTCTTTCGAGTCAACAGGCCTCAACTCGCTTAAAAATAGCTGACGGTGTCTCATGTATCATTTGAACAAACGTGGGAAATTTAGAAATAGTTGCCATGGGTTTCCGGAGTGGTTTTCCCGTCCCCACAGTCGGCAGAGTGGTTCTCGGGGAGCAGTAGGCTCCGCACACGCACACACCGGGGACCTGTTGTCCTCCCGCCTCCGAAGACACGGGCCCACGCGGGGCCCGTCTCACTGGGAGGGGTTCCGAGGGCACAGCCGTGTGTCGGAGCTCGGCGACACTCTCCCGGGGCCCGAGGACTCCGAGACACGCCCGGGCTCCGAGTCCCACTCCCAGCATTTCCTCCCGTTCCCCGAGGTGTCGGCCAGCACTCAGGGGCTGGGGACTGAGGGACAACCCGGTGGGGAGAAGGACGAGGTTCCGCAAAGTCCCCGAGCGGGAGGGCGTGGAGGTCTGGGCTGTCGTTCCTGGCGTGACGGTAATGAGCTGTGACTGGGGGCGTTTGTACAGTGCGGCGGGCTTCGGTCCCCTTCTCCGTAAAGGGTTCAGTGGGCTTGGAGCCTCCCAGAAGGACACCCGTGGCAGTCCCTGGGAACGTCACAGACCGCTCGGAGGGGGGCGGCTGTGAGGTGTGGGGGCCACGGGCAGGGCAGCCGTGGCAGGTAGCGTTGAGCGAAACAGAAAGGAAGAGACACGGAAACCTGCCGTGGGAGGATGGGGGCTGGAAGTCCGAAGGGTCATTTCATTCTTTCACGCACGTGCGCTGATTCAGAAACGTCCCCTGGCCGGGCTCTCTGCTGGGGGCTGGCCCGTGACAGCCGAAGGGACAGACTTCCCCGCCCTTGCAGAATCTGTTCTCCAGGGAGAGACGGGGAACATGAAAACAGAGAGAGAGAGGGCAGATAATTGGCGATCGCTGTAAGGGCGACAGCAGACACGCGTGAGGCCGGGAGTCCTCGGGCTGCGCAGGGCGTGGTGGGCGAGGACACGCTGAGTGTGTGAGATTCAGGGGCAGCGACAGGGGCAGGAGACCCGGGTCGCTCAGGCACCGAGATCCCTGCAAGGGTAGCAAAGGGAATGAAATCGTGGCGTTTTAGGGAGAAAAGGGACATTTAAATCGATCTTCTTTGCTGTGATGTGGAGATGGGGTGCTGGGTGGAGTGGGGGGTCCCGATGGGCTCGCAGATTCCCATTTATTACCTTACGATCGGCCATTTGTGGTCGATGAGCATCATTATTCTTTTTGTAGTTGGATTTTCCCAGGTTTGGCCCAGGAGGGGAGCGGGCGGGCGGAGGTTCAGGTGACCCCAGTGATTTTGGACTCGGCCCCTCTGAGTGCCTCTTTCTTTCCCCTTTCCCCCAGAACAGCGCGTCCACGCCGCGCGTCCCCTGGCTGAGGCCTGCGTCGGCCGTTTCTCCAGGGGCCCGGGGTCCAGGAGCGGAGGGTGCGTTTGGAAGGTAACCTCTGGGCCGGAGCGTGCCCATTGCCGCGGAGTGGCACGGGCACTCAGGCGCATTCAGGGGGGCTGCCCCCCGCCCCGTGGACGAGGGAGCTCGCCCCTATTCCCTAATCCCTTGTCCAGGCAGCGTCTCTGCCTCCTCAGGGGCTCAGGCTGACGGAGAGTGTGCGGTCTGCCACCTTTACCTGGGACCGGACGCCATCCGGTCGTCCCCGCGCTGGGTGGGCATCAAGGGCTCGGTTTCCCCCCGGATCTGTGCACGACCTTTGCCGTTCACCGAACTCCGGGACCCGTGTCTGGACCCTCCCTGTTGCTCGGTCACCCGGTCCACCCGTGTCCGCACCCTGCAGCTCCGTTTGGGGACGCAGGGGTCTCTGGGGTGCAGCCTGTCTGCCGGGGTGCGCCCTCGGGCACTGGCCCCTGTCCCGTGCTGTCCTGGGCCATCGTTGCTGATTTTTTGTTCCCTATTAGACGCAGAATCAACTCATCTTGCTCCAAAAAACGTGCCTTTGTTTTTGTTGGGCTCCGTTTCCTCTGTGACTCGGGGAGAAGTGTCGAGCCCGTGCCGCTGTGTCGCCGTGGGAATGAGCGCGGGGGTCCCTCATCCCTGCGCTGCGGCTCCGGGTCCTCTGGGAGCGCCTTCGCCAAGCGTCCCCTCAGGCGGGTCTGACCGTTTCCCGTTAAGTGTGCTCCTGGTATTTTGCGGGTTTTTCCTGGTCTTCTGTTAGATCTTCTGATGTGTTGTTGTGTTTACATGAAGACCGTTAATATTCCGATACAGCAAACATAAACCGACCATCGCCCCCCTTTTCCGTGCGCAGCTCAGTGGGGACACTGTGGAGAAACCGAGCCCCGGACCCTTTCATCCCGCAGGACGGGGGCTCCCTGCCGTGCACAGCCCCCGCCCCCTCCTGGGCCCCGCCCCCTGCCGCCCACTGTCTCGATGCAGGGCTGACCCCAGTGGGGTCAGGAGCGGCTCACCCGCCAGTGACCGGCTCGTTCCACTTCCGACGCCCCCACAGTTCATGCGTGCTGTGCGTGTGATGGGCCCTCCTCCCCTTCTGAGAACCTCAGAGTGGCCCGTGCGTGTCACCTGCGTTCACCCACCACCTGCTGGTCCCTGTCTCTTCTGCCTCCTGGCTGCTGTGAGCAGTGCTGCTATGAACACGCGTGTGCAAATGTCTCTTCAAGACACGGCTTTCCGTGGGGGGCGGGGATGTACACCCAGAAGTGGGAGCGCTAGAGCATGTCAAAGCCAGCTCTAATCTCGGGGGGAACCGCATACTGTTGCCATAGCAGCTGCGCCATTTTGAAATCCACCCACAGTGCCCGCGGATTCCAGCCTCTTCACAGCCCTGCCAACACTTGTTATTCTCTGTGTTCGTTTTTGTTGTGTTGTGTTGTGTTGTGTTCTCTAGAGGAAACACCCTAATGTGGAAAGTGGTTTTATTTTGCATTTCTCTGACTATTACTGATGCCGATCTTTTCCTCTGCTTGTTGGCCATTTGCATTTCATCTTTGGAAATCATCTGTTCAAGGCCGTGGCCCACTTTTCAATATTTGATTTTTCGTGGCGAATTGGCTGTACGGTCTGGACATGCGCCCCTTGTCAGATACACGATTTGCAAACATCTCCCCCTGCATTCTGTGGGTGGCGTCTTCACCCTGTTGAGTGTGTTCTCCGAGAAATAATGTTTTTTTTAAGTTGGGTGTGGTCTCTTGTCCATTTTTGCCTTCCTTGCCTCTATTTTTGGTGTCATGTTCAAGAAATTTGCCAAATCAAATGTTATTAAGCTTTTCTACTGTTTTATTGCAGGAGTTTCGTCATTCTGAGTCTCATGTCGACACCTTTGTGCATTTCAAGGTCATTGTCGAATGTGGCATAAGATGAGGGTGTGGCATCCCCCTTCTGCAAACTGGGGACACCCAGGTGTCCCAGCGCCGCCTGTGTCTGTCTCTGTGGTAGTACCACCTCCCTTTGAGTGTGGCAGCTTTGTAATAGGTTTCAAAATCAGGAAGCGTGAGTATTGTACCTTTGTTCTTCCATCTCACAGTTGTTTTTGCTCTTTGGGATCCTCAGAAATTTCCTATGAATTTCAGGATGGTTTTTTCCAGTTCTGCAAAAAATGCCCCTATGGTTTCGGCAGGGGTTGCCCTACGGGAGTCGGCCTCGCTGAGTCATCTTGGGGTCTTAGCAGTGTTGTCTCGCCCTGAACTCATGTCTTTTTAAATTTCTCTCAGTGATGTTGTATAGTTTTCAGTGCATGAACCTTTCACCTCCTCGGTTAAGTCTGTTTCTACATAGTTTATTCCTTTGTGTTGCTCTCGTAAATGGAACTCTGTTCCTAATTTCCTTTCCCGATTCTTTGTTCTTTGTGTATAAGAATACGGCTACCTTTTGGGATACGATTTTCTATCCTGCCAATCTGCTGAATCTGTCTATCAGTTCGAACAGTGTTGAGTGTTTCTGTGGAGTCTTCAGGATGTTGGCCATGTAACATTACACCATCTGCAGAGACAATCTTACATCTGCTCTTCAGTTTGGACGCCCCTGATTTATTTTTCTTCCCTCACTGCCCTGGCCGGAATGTCCCGCACGACGCCAAACAGGAGTGCTGAGAGAGGGAACCCTCGCCTGGGTCCTGACCCCAGAGCACAGGCCCGTCTTTCCCCGCGAGCGCAGTGCCACCTGGGCCTTTCCCGGGCGGCCCCCGGGAGGGTGGGGCAGTGTCTCCTGTTCTCAGTGTGTTGACTCGTTTCCTATGATGAAGGAGCGTGGAGCCTTGTCGAATGCCTCTCCTGCGTCAACTGAAATAACATTTTTGTCCCTTGCTCGGTTCCTGTGCATGTGCAGACCCGTTGTTTCAGTTCTACTCCATGTTCTTCACCTTTTACTGATTTTAAAATTATTCACGTTGCCTTGCTGCAAGTCATTGTGGGTTTTCAAGATGTACAGCCACATTGCGTCCTCTGAAAAGAGAGGTATTTTTAACGCATCCTTCCTAATTCCTGTGCCTCTAACTTTGTTTTTTCATCAGAGCCCATGACCTGAACACTCCGGCCCTGCAGCGAATGGTGGCAGAGTGGCCGCCGTGGCCGCCGTGGCCCCGCGCCAGACTTCAGAGAGAAGGGCTCGGTGTTTTTCCGTTGAACGGGGACCAGCTTTGGGGTGAGTCATAAACATTTTCGTACCAAGAAACCATCCATCAATGGCTTCCACTCTGACTTTGTACTGAGAATAGGAGTTAAGTTTTGCAGGTGGTTTTCAACATGCATGAGAAGGAACGTGGGACTTTCCTCCGTGGTCTAAGGATGTGGCGACACATACCAGGGGACGTCCCGGCGTTCATCTGTCTCGCGTTTCTGGTAGAAACTCTACCCGGTCCTGAGGTGCCATTGTCTCGCTGTGCCGTGGGGCACGGCGGCGGCGTTCGTTTCGGACCGTTGTATCAGTACTCGCGAGTGAGGGTTGTCTGTGGGTGTGAGGGAGGGGCTTTTAAAGTCACATTTTGTTGTTCGAGTTGCACTCTTTTTGTCAGAGGGACGTGGAAGACGTCCCTCTTTCTCTGCTCGTGTACAAATAGGGTGGGCTGGACTTCGACAGTTGCGTAGAATTCCCCAGTGAAAACATTTTCTCCTGCTGGGTTTTGTGTGTCTGTTTGTTTTGCTTTGTTTTGTTTTGCTCTTGAGACATAGGGACTGGGAAGTAAGGTGCTTTCTCCATTTCTTATATAGAAATTGGTCTGTTTTATGGGAGTCACTTTCGGCAGAGCATGTGTTTCTGGAAAACGGCCCGCGTCCGCACCATTGGAACCCGCGGCTCCAGTGGCCGTTCTCCGTCGTCCTTTCTTATCTGCGTGTTTGCGCTTTGCCTCCCGCCTGCTTCCCGTGAGTCGTCGGCTTTCCTCCTGCTCTGGTCAGCCCGAGGTCGCTCGTCTTGTTTATCTTATGACCCAACAGCTCCTCACCGGTACGGCCACGTTCCTCTCTTTTTACTTCGCTGGTCCCTCGTTTTGTTCTTGTCATTCCCTCTCCTGTTCCTTACCCGAATTATTCTGATTTCCCAGATGCTGGGGTTAGGGAGTTACCTCCTGTGCTTTCGTGTTCGTTTTCACCGACATACGTGTTGAAGACTGTAACCCTTCCTCTGACCGCTGCTTTAACTGCACAGACTGAAGATACCCCTGATGCGTGATGCGTTCAGGCCCCACTTTTTGCGGCATCTGCAATGTCGGTCTGCACGTCCTCATTTGAATCCGCTTCTGCGTGACGACCAGAAGTCTTTGGTTTGCGGCTGCTCCTGTCGTTTACTGACCGTGTGGCGGAGCCCCCTGCGGGGACCCGAGGAAGTTCCGTCGACATCTGAGGAGCGTCAGAGTGGGAGACCGACTCTGCTGCCGGGCTGCGAACAAGCGCACCCGCCGGCGCGGAGCCCCTTCCTCCTCTCTGCGCGCTCCGCTCCGTCGGGACGCGCGTCGTGTGCCCGAGCCCCCGGGACTTGCGCGCCTCGTCTCCCCGTGTTTCCTGTCGGTTTCCTGGGGAAGAGGTACATGGGCGGGAAGTCTCCGTCCGGCCCGGCTTTGCTGCGGACTGCAGCCTTTGCCTCCGTAAAGTTTTCTTCGTCGTCCCGGTCATCCCTTCTGGCCCCGAGTCCTCGAATCCTCCTCCTTGGAGAGCAGGACCTGTCTCCTGTTGCGTCCGCCTTCGCTCAGCACAGGGCGTGGTGCTCTCCTCCGCGGCTTTCCACCCGCCTGGAGTTGGGTTGGGGTCAGGGGTTAGGGTCAGGGGTTAGGGTTAGGGTCAGGGGTCGGGGTCAGGGGTTATAGTTTGCTTCGGGATTAGGCGGGGGGTTAGGTGCGTCGTGTGGGCACCGCGCAGAGCTGGCTTTGCTTTGTGAGCCGGTTTGGAAGCATGTTTTCCTGTGATACAGGAGCCGAGTTTCTTTACTAACAGGACTGGTATGTTTCGCTTCGGCGCTAATAATTCTTTTTCTCTGTTCACTGAATCGCTGCCCCAGAAAGTGGCACAGGACGGGTTAGGGCATTTGCCCAAGGTCACGTAGAGGGCACGTCCAGCAGCGGGCGCGGAGGGGCAGCACCACGGCCGTGCACACAGGGGTGCGTGCGTGTGCACGGGCTGGAGAGACAGATGGGCGCCCAGGTGGGCGGATGGACGTGTACACACACGCGCGTGGAGAAGGCGTGGGCCGGAAAAGGAGGCCCGGACGGCGGGAGGGGGCGGAGTCGAGGAGAAACCGGACGGTCCGGGCAGGAGGAGCGCGGCCGAGGCCATGATGCGGACACGACCTTGGCGTGCCCGGGGAGGTCAAGTGACGGAGAGCGAGCCTCGGATCACCGTGAGGCGAGGAAACAGGCGCCCCGGGGGCGGTGTGAACCCGAAAGGGCGGCGCCTTTAAGGTGGGCGTGGACCCGCGTCTCTGAGGGACCCCCAGTTCCTGGGAAATCACTTCTGCACAGCGACGAGGGGCTCTCCCGACACAGAGCAGGGGGCCCCACGGGGTGGGGGGCCACCATCCTCCCCTTCACGCTGGCGGTCCCCGCGCAGCTCCGCCTGCCGGCCGGCGGTGTGAACAACAGTGTGGGGTCCGGAGCGCGGGCAGCACTTCCCCGATGATGTGGTTCTGTGCGCGCACCCGCCCGGACGTCCACACTGCCCCGGACAGACGCCCCACAGCAGGTCACGGTATCACCTCCAGGACGCGTCCGTCAGGCAGATGCCTCCCCCGCGGTGCCCTCCCTTCCCTGTCGGTCCTCTGCCAGTGAGAAAGCCATCTGATCGTCTTTGGAAGAAAAACTCAATGTGACAATTACCAGTTGACTATTAAATGGTCGCTACAAGTCACGGTTCTGAACGGAAAAACAGATGATACCTTAAATGTTTGTTACACTAAGTAAATTTTTAAATATGCAAACTACTGTGTGGATTCTACAAAACACCGAACCCCTCCTCCTGAAGACTGTCCGGGTCGTGGGAAACCGGATGAGGGTGAGACACTGGACGGAGACCTGGTGGCCGGGTGCCTCGGGCTGTCCTGGGCACGGCTCAGGGTCGGAAGAGGCCCGGGGAGCAGAGCGCCTGCCCCCTCCGCACCGGCCCCTCAGACTCCGGACATGCGGCAAAGTCGCGAGCAGCACACAGTGCTGCTTAAAATAATCTGGTTTTGACATGTAACGTGTCAAGATCTTTCAGAAAAAAATGGGAGGTCTGCTTTAAAAAATGTGCTAAGTGGCTTCAATTTTTTGAACTATTTTAGTGTAGAAATGGGCCACGAGCTCGAGGCAGCCCGAGGCGGCCACGTCCCAGGCCCAGGCACCGGCGAAGCAGGCCCCGATCCACTGCTCCGAGAACAAAGGGGACACCTGATCGATCTCGAGTGTACTGTGGTCAGGTGCTATTTAGACTTTGAGTTAGTTTGAGCTGTGTGGAATTGCCCATATTTGATTGTTTTCAACCTCAAAAGAAAAAAAGTAACTTCGTGTGGTTCAACCCAGTGCCTCTGGGGAACGGGTGGCCGATTTCTGTCTCCCTCCGAGATCTCCACGTGGCCCTGCCACCAGCCCAAGCCCTGCCATGGAGTGGCCGGCGCTGCGAAGACTCCCGCGGAGCGTCCGTCTGGGCCCCTTTCTCTCAGCAGCCCAGGCCCTGCTCCCGCCCAGAGAGAGCAAAGCCTGGGGACAGAGCAGGGCTGGCGGCGCCTCCCGGCTCAGCGAGAACCTAAGCACGGCCCCGCGAGTTTCGTGGAGAGAGCTGACAGCCTCCTCAGGGGACTCTGGGGGACCTGGCCTTCGCTGGGGGACCAGGCCCTGGGCCTCGGCGGGACCCGTCCGAGGGCCAGGGTCTCGGAGAGCGAGGGACGCGCTGGGTTTGTGCGGGGACCCACCTGGCAGGGACCTGGAAGGAGGGGGCAGTGCTTCACCCCGGCTTCCTTCCTCCCCGGGCCCCTCCTTCCTGGGCCCGGCTCTTTTTCTGTTTCCCCGGAGCAGCAGCCACCGAGCACGGGGTGAAAAGTCGCCGTGAGGACAAGCTGACAGATGGCCCTGGGTGCGCTGGGTCACGGGGAGGCGGTGTGATCCTGCTCCGCCCGGCGACTTCCTAGGAGATTTCAGTCCTGCGTCTGCTCACACGTCAGGCCACCTGGATGCAATGCAGAGCGACCTGGAGGGCGGAGCAGCCGCCTCCTGCCCAACGGCCGCCCTGGGGAAAGAGCGGGAGAGAGGGAGGGGGGCAAGACGGAGAGCTAGCTCCCTCCCGCCTCCCCAGCGGCTGCTGAGCGCCGGCTTTGTCTGCAGCGGGGGCCTCGCCTTCCCGGAGACAGTAAATAACGGGGAGACCCTGCCGTTTACCGCCCAAGACACACAGAAGTGGCAGCTTTAGCCTTTTTCGTTGACCCTGTGTCCAGGCTTTGATTTACTTTCAAATTTCTTGTCCTAGATTCTTGGGAAACGTTTGTTTTGGTGGGGGGCTGGGCGCGGGGTGCGGGCGGTGGGAGAAAGGATTGGGAAGGAGCTGCCCAGGAAGGAGACTATTAATATCTTTCCCGAGACCGTGGCCAGACTGTCTGCTTTCCTTATTTCCCCGTGAGGATCGGAGCTATTTCTGACCGAGGGTGTCAGA
>PVKM010035905.1:0-14977 GCA_004027735.1 Carollia perspicillata
CTAACCCCAGGCAGCCAGTCATGTGGGCTTTCCATGAACACTTACGGGAAGTTAACCCAAATCTGCTTTGGCAGGAGGAGGGTTTTATTTTGCTGTCATGATGTACTTGTAATAAAAATGCCCTTTTTAATAAAAACCAATGACAACTCTACATACACAGTCGCTGTCACAGCATTAATAAAATGGACCGTGCATTAAATCCAACTTTACTACGCAGTGTGCACCATTTACGGCTTGTATTTCAGGCCTGATCTTGCTTCCAGTGGTGAGTGAAATGGCCTCAAACAGCTGTCAGATGGTGTGAAATGAACATAGACACAGAGTAAATAAAACTCAAATGAATCCTGAATGTTTCCTTCCAGCAGGGGGGCCAGCTCTGGGTGTACGGCCTACTAGGCGTTTGCACTACATCACTTACCCTTTCTCCCTCCATCGCCCCTCCCTCTTTTCCTCCTTTACTCTCTCTAGTCTTCTTACCATATGCATATAACTTAAGAAATACAGAAGAAATCAAAAGCACCTTTTCCTTTCTAGAAGCTTAAAGTATCATTGTGGATATTAAACATTAACTGTATGTATGATATAGTTGGCCACTGGCCTCCTGATGTTTCAAGGATACAGATTTATAATTTATTGTTCTACCATTTCCTCTGCTACATTGCCCTGCCTCTCTTTTTCTGCCTATAAAACTCCTACTCGTCCCTCAGGACCCAAACCAAATGTTCCCTACTCTCTGAAGACTTCCTGGACCCCCCAGGCAGAGTCCCTGACTACATCTTTCATGCCCCTATCCTGATTTCCCTTTTTCCAGGGAGGGCGGTGATCATGTACACTCCGCAGTGAAACTCTTGTCTGTATTTCTCTAACTCCCACTGTGAGAACTTGGAGGGCAGGAACTTTGACTTGCAGATTTTTACATCTTCAGTGTCTCTCGCTTTGCCTAGCACAGGGAAAGCGCACAACAAATCATTTTTTCTAGGTGAATTTTGTAACACATGTAAGGCGGCATGAACATGGCAGCATGAAGTGCTGCAGAATCAGGAGGAAGGGTGTAGGTTATTCTGTCTGAAGTGCCGTTCAGTTAGGAACCTTTAAGGTCTTGACTACTCAGAGTGGTGGGCCTCCGTCAGCCACACTCCTTCTGCCTTGTGGCTTCACCATCTTGAACACCTGGCTTCCAAGCTCACTGGGTGTGACTTCATCCAGTTGGCAGACAGGAAAGCACCGGGAGCATTGCTGTGTGGTGGTGGGAAGAAGAGGAAAGTGCACATACCGTAGCTCACAATCCATCATCTGTGACTTAGTCGGAAGGAAGTTTGGTGCTCACATAGCCAGTTTGCACAGACAGGCGGGACCTGGAATCCACGTTCAAAACACTCCTTTACTCATCATGCCTGGGCATACCGTCTCTCTTGATTCTCTCCGTGCCAGGCAAATTCCCTGTTTACACGTGCTGTTCCCTCTGCCCAGACTCTTCTTTTCCAGGTATCCTTTATCTTTTTCAACTAGTTCATACGACTCCCCACCAGTTACTCCAAAGCCTGTTACCCTGAGTGTGTTCTTTGTAGCACTTCATACTCACTAGTAATACTGTATTGACCTCCACTGGGCTGTATATTCCATGAGGGCACTGCCCCTTCTTGCAATGTGGAATTTGCCAGTGGCTGTTCCTGACTGCAGCCTGAGGCTCAACCCCAGGGGTCAGAAGCCTAGGTTCCTCTGCTGAGCAAGCTGACAACCCCATTCTCCTTCACGTTGATGAGTCCCAGAGATAGTTCTCCAATCTTCTACCAGTTTTAAAGAACTGGTTTTAAAGAACGATTGGGGTGTGGGTCAGGCAGTTGGGATGCCTAAGGATCAACCCCGCCCCACATGCAAACTGAAGACACTACGTGCTCTGTAAAAATAGCTGTTAATAAGCTCTGTCTCTCAGTGGTCAAAGGAAAACTGAGAAGATTTTGGAGCCCAGTTACTTTCCAGTGTGTGTGACCTCGGGAGAGTCCTGAACTTCCACGGGTTCAGTCTTCTGTGAAATGGGTGTGGCAATGCAGATGAGATCACACACCATGTGCAAATCAGGGCTGTACCTGATGTATAGTTGGAACTGAGTATGTTCTCTTCCACTTTTGATTCTTCCTCTGTTTTCTTCTATCTTATCCTAATTTTTCTTTTTTTTCTTCTTTCTTTCCTTTAAAAAAATAACTAGGGTCTTATAGGAATAGCTACTTATTGGCCTTCTTTTGTGTCTCCCTGTACATCGGAGCTCACTAACCATTCCCCACTTGCAGGACTCTGACCATGGCCTCGTGAACCCCCTTGTCCACTCCACTTCCAGGAAGCTTCACTTTCTGGGGAGCCCATGTGACAGTGAATTTCTAGTGCATGCAGTTAATAGGTTAATAGGTTTCAGGGGACCCAGCGTGGCCCATATTTAGACTATAATAATGACTTGTGCTTTAATTGGTTTTCCCTCATTTGGGGCCAGGGGAACATCATTTCCTCAAATTCTCAGTAGGACCTATGGGGAGAGTCACTGTGGGATTCTGCTTCAGCCAGGCTGGACGTGGAAACACAGATCTCTGTTCTTTCCCATAAGCAGGGAGTCTCGACGTGCGCCGGCTGAAGTACCAGACCCAGGCCCCAGAGGGGCTCTTTCGGCAGAGTCATCAACAACTGTTTGCTGCGTTCCTAAGGCATCCAAGGCGATGCGACCTTTCTGGAGAGTCCAATACTATGTGGACGGAGGGACCAAACACTTTAATCTGATTAGCTTGGCTTCACAGCATAGTGCAAGGATGACTGTATACAGCACTCTGGGGATGACATGGCCGGTTCAGGAAATCCCAGCAGCGGCTCATGCTTTTCTAAAGGAAAGTGGCAGGGCCGTCGATCCCAATACTTGATGTATGACCTAAATAAGGCACTGACCCGTTTTATAAGTGGCCTTAGAGGGTGCGGCTGGGCAGATGGTGAAACAGGAAATGATTCTTTGTGAAGTTCATTTCCAAACAGTTTTTACTAATACCCACCACAGCTTCAGGGGGCTAGTCCCTTGTAAATGCTCCAGGGCCAGCACATGTGGGAGGTGCTTTTATGTCTTCTGGCCTGGATGGAGAATCATTCTGGGGGTGTCTTTCCCACACAGGACAACTTGGTTCAAAGAGGAAAGGCCAGGAGTCATTTAAAGTTGTTGACATAATTCTTTTTGTAGAGGAAATATGCTTGCTCCTGAGTATCATTGCATATGGTTTCCTGTGTACAAAAATGATACCATTAGCACAGTGGGATTTGGGATGAAAGTCTCCACAACGCCTCCTGCTGGCCGTGGCGTGCTCGCTGCACCCCCATGATGCTTCCAGAATGTTCCAAGAGCTGCCCTCCTCTTCACTGGTCACTTTTCTGTGATAAAGTATGAGTAGGTGGGTGAGCATTTGCCTTTTGTAGAGCAGAAAAGCACATTTGCCTTTGGGTTGTCGGTGTCCTTGTTCTGTGTGATGATTGCAGACTCCTTAGAAAGAAGCAGAATACATCTTTGTTTCCAAAGGGGCTTTGGGATAAGAGATGAGGGCAGAGGGCCCTGAGTAAACTTTAGGTGATGGAGATAAATGGAAACTCGTTCCTAAAATATGGAACAATTGGGTCTCGTGGGACAGTCCAGGAAAACATGGCACCCTGTATCTCTTCCAATAGCCTGAGTTATCCATGGTGGAAATGACTGGGAACATACAGCCTTCTGGCCTTCCGCACAGCTGTGTGGGTGGACTGTGAATACTCGCTTCCCTGCCCTCAGCTCACTGCAGGGGGTGTGTGCATAGACTCTGGATCCTGGGGTTTGGGTTCAAATCCCATCTTTTACATCCTTGTTGTGGCACTGTAGACAAATTAACTTCTCTGTGCTTTGGTTTTTTCATTTGCAGAATAATAATAATATAAGTTTAATGTAAGAAAGTCCTAAGCAAGCAATGTGATGAGGTCAAACAGAGAGCAGCATTTGGATTTTATCTTTTCCAGTTACTACTTTCGGACCTTGAACAGATTATTTGATCTGTAAAGGGGGTGAGGATCGACAAAGATAACATGGGCTCTGTATTTAGGTAGTGCCTAGCATATAAGTACTCAGTAAATACTAGTTCTACTTGACACTTAATAAGGTTGTTTTAATTTCACTTGGAAAAAAGCCTAAGGGCATGTTGGTGGCATCCAATGGTGACACCAGGAGGTTGTTACAAGACCCAGGGAGCCCAGCGAAGAGGCACCACCAACCCGCCTCAGACCCAGGAGTGGCTGGAGACCCCTGGGGAAGCAGAGCCCCACAGGGAGCAGGGAAGGGCTGGAGCAGGTGTTGCTGAGGTGAGCGTTTTCTGCTGGGTGGTGCCTCCCACAGTCTGCAGGTAGGCTATCTCTGTGTGTCACCTCTAGCCCAGGGACCTCTTGAAGCCATCATTTCAACTTCTGAAAACGTCCACTCTGTTGCCCCACATTGAAATGTGGCTGCATGGGTGCTGAGGGAATGCTTGTACACCACTGTCTCAGGTGCAGGCTTGAATCCAGAGGCAACAGGGATTCTAAGACAAGCACTGAGGCTGTGAGGAAAGGAAACTTGCTCCCAGGCCCAGGCTGCAGTGGGCTCAGAGGAATCTTACCAGGGTCTGAGGAAAGGGAGCATGTGTGTGAGTGTGTGTGTGAGTGTGTGCGCAAGCACAGACATTTCAGACATGCACTGCCGTGTCTCATGTTTACAATATGGCCCCGTCTTTGCAGGAGGAATGGATTAATAACTGACATAGGCATTTAATTAAAAATGTGTCATCATCTCATTACTGTCTACTCCGAGGATGCACAACATCATTATTCTCTTTCATTAATAGAAGTGACGTCTGCGTGCACCCTCAAGGCCCACACGCCTGCCTGGAGTGGCCGTTGTGGAAGGGGGGCTGTGGAGAGGGAGGCCTGACTTTATCTTGCCCTCACAGGTCCTGTTTCAACGTGACAAGGAGTGCACCTGCCCATGTGCTCTCCTGGTGCCATTTTCCAAACTCAGCCCCATCAGGAGCTCACCCTGCCCAGTGGTGGGGAGCCAGGGTCTAGATGCCTGCAAAGGCTGCTGGTCCTCTAGGGCAACTCCTCTCTGACTAGATAGAGAGAGAATGAGGGGCCCTGGGGGCGGGGGCAGCGGTAGTCTCCAGCCCTGCGTTCCCTTCCAAGTGGAAGTGCAAGGAAGCAGAAAGGCCCACAGAGCCCCCCTCCCCGCAACCCCAAGAAGGGCCAGGAATTATTCATCTCCTGGTCTGGGCTTGGGGCTCACAGCACCTCCTCTTTCTGTACTGAAAGGCAGCCAATGAGAAAGGCACCTTATTTGCTGGTTGAATTAATGCATGAATGGCTGGAGGATTCATTTCAAAGCCACACTTAGAAATGGCCTATTGAAAAAAAAAAGCAGCCCAATTTGTTTCAGAAGCTACACTAGAAATGAATGAAGGCTCTTCTGTCTCTGCTGGCTATTAAAAAAGCTTCACTTCTCACAGAGCGACTATTTTAATTAAATCAATAATTATGTTTTATTGAATTCAGTGCTCTTCAGCAAAAATCTGTGCAGAGCCTCTGCCTTTTGAAAACTTAATTTAGGCCAACAGCAGGTTGGAGGAGGGAGAGAGTGGGGCTGGTGAGGGAGGGGAATGGAGACAACAGGAGGGGGAAGTGGCTGTTTGCTCACACCTGTTAGAATGTGTCCCTTCCCACCAACACTGACAGAGGCACCATTGGGGTTCAGCTTCTTCCCTGAGGAACAGGTAGGTTTTTCTTTTGGGAGGCAGGGTGGGGACCACTCTTTAAACCCAGGCATTCCAATGGCACTTTTTATTCTGGCTCCCAGATGCTTTCATTCCCTTGGGCAACTTGCAGAAGCATCCTTCCCTTGGCTCTAGCTGATGGCTCCACAGGTTTGTAAGAGTGAATGGAGCCTTTGGTCTTTCTCCATTTTTAATCCTCACCAGAGGACACGCTTATTGATTTTAGAGAGAGGAAAGGAGGGAGAAAGAGAGGAAGAAAACCATCGATGTGGGCAGGGGAGAGACATCTATAGGTTGGTTCCTTTCATATGCGCCCTGCAACCTAGGCATGTGCCCTGACCCCGAAATGAACCCAGGACCTTTTGGTTTGCAGAACGATGCCCAAAAAACTTTGTCAGGGCTGGTCTCTGTTTTTTAAAAGTACATTCTTATACTAGATTAGGAATTATTGCAGTAACCTTCTAACTGGCGTTCCTGGCCATGTTCTGAGGTGTCCCTTAACTTGAGACCCTCCAATTAAACTCTCTGCAAAGGGCATCTGACCCAGTCATCCCTTTCCTTCATCTCTCCAGTGGCTGCCTGGTTCTTGCAGGAAACAACAAGGTGTGGGTAAAGGTCAGCGGCAGCCCAGTGCTGACATGTGGAAACAGAGCTCCAGATTGCCACGTATTTTGATTTTTTTTGTCATCACGAGAGCCTGGCAATCCTGATTTTTCTGTGAAATTTGTCAAATTTCAAATATTGGCTACTTTGTAGCTAAAACAATTTGTTCAAAACAGTCACCATTCCTTCTTACCAGGCCCAAGTTGCAGGAGGAATTATATTAATTAACACAGGGTTTCTTATGTGACACGTTTTGACCAATGAAATGAGGGTGGGAGCCACTGCATGGTTCTGCCATCTTTCTTTTCCCTCTTCTGCAAGAATTCGCACCCCAGATGGTGCCTGTTTCCTCCACCTTTGTGTCAAATGAACAGGCTGTGATGTAAAGCTGGGGTCAACCCATAGCGGACACGAACGTGAGCAAGAAAGAAGTGCTGTTGAATGCCACTAAGTACTCATGAGTCACTCCTTACTCTGCATAAGCTGACAGATACATCTTCTAATTAAAAAAAAAAAAAGGGAAACGTACTTCAAACTAAAACCTCAAATCCACGGGTCATCAGTTTTCAGCCTGTGTTCTGTGGAATCATATCCAACTTTCCCATGTTGGTGTGTGGCACTTTTTCCCAGCTGTGCAGACTCCACAGCCCTGACCCCTCCCAGCCTGCACCCTTCTATCACACCCTGTGTGAGTAGCTGCCCCGCCAGTGGGTGCCTTGCGTCTGTCTGTGCATATGGCAGCCTCAGCCTGGAATAGCCTCCTCTCCTCTTCGGCTAAATCCTTGACCTCAGGATGCAGCTCAAGATCTACCTTCTTGGAACCAGCCTTCTTGCTCTCACTCTTCCCCACTGTCTAGCAGGGTTAGGTTCACCTTCCACCTGCCTTCAGAAACTATTCAGATTCTGTCTTCTATGCCTCTTATGACCCATTATTGTAATTACTTATCTGTCTTTTGTCTGTCTTTCCCACCAGAACTATGAGCTCCCTGTGCTCATCTTGTTGACCGCTGCCACGCAGCCAGTGTTTAGTGAAGGAATGAAAGTTCTCTGAGAAGCAGAAAGTGGGTTAGTGCATCTCCTAGGGCTCTAACCATAGTTACATAGATGCCTGAATGTAATGTGTAGTACAAAATCCTCCCGAGAAATCTGAGATGTTCTCAGGCATTTCATGAAGAGGACTTTATGGTAACTTCAGGCAACTTTAGGAGAGTAGACAATTGAATTTCATTTCTTTGGGGTACAGAAGTATACAAAGAGTTGGAGATACAGACAGCAAGATGACATGGCCCTGTGACCAGGCAAAAGTTCCCACAAAGGATCATGACGAGTGGATCTTGTAGGCAGGTGAAATACCCTAGCTCCTTACATAATGCATCCCTTTTCAGGAGAAAAATAAGGCTAGCTAGAGGCCAGTGAAGCAGAATGAAAAATAACTAAAGCAGATACTCGTCATGATCCTTTGCAGATACTCCATAGGAACGGTTAAAGCCCATTCTCAAATTAGTGACTGTCCTTGGCTTCCAGCCTGAACTCTTGAGTGTCTGTTATGCAGGTGGGTGGGTCTGATGAACACTGCCCCTCCTGATGCCTTCAGTAAACAGGGCTGGTGCTGGAGGAAGATGGGCAGGTGTGTGTGGGAACCATGGGTCTTCTAGGGAGAAGAGAGAGCCAGGTGTACGACTAACTCTTGTCTTTGGAGGTTCTGCAATCCTAGAATATCTCTGTTGGTTTGAAAAAGTCTCTACAGAGACTGTTGGAAAAGAGTCAGGGTTCCCAACTTATCATGAGGGGAGGGGGTTCCCGGCTGGCAGTTCACAATGCCAGGGCCTAGGTGATTGTTCCAGAGGGGTGAGTTTGAAGCCTGGAGATCACTGGGACATAGCCTCCCTGAGGAGGTGATGCTATTTTCAGCTCAATGGCCGAACACGTAATTTTGAAAGCTGTGAACTGAAAAAGCTGTCATCTCGGATATGCAAGTCTGGAACTGTTATAGATTCTCTGGATGGACCCCAGAACGCCATATTGCAACCGTGACAACATGCGGAACAGTAGTTCTTTCTGGACAGTGACACTGTTGAGAAACCATAAAAATGGGCCACCCAAAATTGACACCTTCTAGTGGGAAAACTTTCATCCATTCACCGAACTTCTAGTGACCACTGACTGCTTATTTCCCTGCATTTGGAATGAGGACCGACTCCTCTGGACTGAATAAGCTCCTAGTTTCTTAGATGGTTCATGGGCAGTGGCATGGATGTGTGTTAAGAGATTGATTTTCTGTTAGAAGTACTTGCAGACTTGATTCCAGATACTAGACGTGTAATCCTTAAAACACAGTTCTTTAAGGGAGGTACCATCATTGTTCCCATTTCCTTTTTTTTCATTCTTACCTGAGGACATTGTTTTTTTTTTTTCATTGGAGAGAGAGAGAGAGAGAGAGAAACAGAGAAACATTGATGTGAAGATGTGAAGGAAAAACACTGATTGGTTGCCTTCTTGTGCCTATCCCAACCGGGGATTGAACCTGTGACTTGGTTATGTGCCCTGACCAGGAATCGAACCTGCACCCTTTTGGTTTACGGGATGATGCTCCAACCAACTGAGCCACACCAGCCAAGGCATCATTCCTATTTAACAGATGAATAATTGGAGGAACAAAAAGGTTAAGTAACTTACCCAAAGTCACACAGCTGTTAAGTTTTTGGACCAGCCTTTAAATCTAGGCAGACTGCAGCCAGATATTAAAGCATTAACTGGGGTAACAGAAGTAGCCTCGCCTGTCCCTGAAGCCAATGAAAGGTCATGTGGGTTACATTAGATGTGAAATGCAATTCAATGATTTATCTCAAGTCAGTCTGATTCAATGAGCAAACTTGTATGGAGCACCAACTCTTTTTCAGTTTGTTATACTAACTCTAGGGATTCAAAGAACGAGTCACACCCTTTCCTTGAGGAGATTTTGTCCAAAAATGATTCTGTGCTTTTGTCTCTATTCAGACAGCAACTTAAACTAATGGAGGAGACTGGCTTTTTAATGGAAAACTGAACTGGGGAAAAAATCAGCCTTCGTGTTGCCTACCCTGTGCTGACAGGCACCCACATGGAAGGGAGCATCTGATACGACCAGCCAGGCACCCTGCAAGGAAGCACTCCGCAGAGGTGAGTTTAAATGCTGCCTTCATTATAGTGTTTTCAAAGTGTGGCCACTAGAGAGAGTGCTCTCCTGTAGTTTAGAAGCCTCTCTTAGTGTAAGTGGGTGCTCAGGAAAATCAAATGGGTTTGCCATCTTTATTAGAGTACTGTGTGTATGTATGTTTTAGTCCATTTGTTCTGCTGTAAGAGAATACCATAGCCCGGACGGCTTATACACAGCAGAAATCTGCCGCTCACAGTTCTGGAGGCTGGAAGTCTGAGAAGGAGGTGCTGGCAGGTGCAGCGTCTGGTGAGAGCCCGCCCTGTGGTTCGTAGACAGCTGTCTGCTCACTGTGTCCTCACGTGGCTGAAGGCAGCTCTGTGGAGCTGCTTTTATAAGGGCACTGATCCCTCTCATGAGGGCCCCACCCTCATGACCTAATCACCTCCCAGAGCCTCCACCACCACATACCATCATGTAGAGGGTTAGGCTTCAATATAGATTGACGTATTGCTGTGATATAATAAAAAAGAAACATTTGGTTTTGTGTCTGGTTCCTGGCAGAATCACTACAACCCTTAGAATGTCTTGAGTGATGAGAGTGTCCTTTGCTATTCTTTATAAGCTGCTTTCTGACCAAGCCTAAGATTACACTAAGGCGGTAGTTTGTGGTGGTGACTTGACAGCTTTGGGATGGGGCCTGGTTGCCAGAGGGATTGAGCGTGACGGGAGCATTGGAACATTTGGGCTCACCCCCTAACTTCTGGGGAGTGAGGGGGCCAGGTGGGAACATGATGCAAAATGAGGATTGGGGCAGCAGGGACCTTGTTTTTCTGCTTTCCTACAAGCTGGTGGTGGGTGCCATCGAGGCTAGACCTTTTTAAATGAAACCAATTAATTAATCTAATTGGTCTTCCAAGTGCCAAATATTTCTTCATCATCATACGAAGTGCTGCAGAGAAGAAACCAGAAACATTAACCTATGTCTTGCCTTCGAGAAGTCACTCGTTTATTAGGAAGATGAGACTGTGTGTGGGAAGCAATTACTGTGTCAGGTGGCTGTGTAATGAATTGCTAAGCTGCGCAGAAATGCTGTGCAGTGCTGGAGGTCAGCAAGCGACCAGCCGGGGTGCCATGGGGTAGATCACAACATGTCCCTGTTGAGAGAGACCTTGAATGTCTCCCTCGTTTTCTGAAATGGAAAAGTCATGCCAAGAACTCCAGCCACGCACTGGAGCTCAAACAGCACAGGCTGTCAAAGCAGTTCTGGGTTCCTGTTCACCTCTTCCTGGGCCACACATGCTTCTCTCTCAAACGCGATGCCTTCTTTCCAGAAATGAAGTGAGTCTTCTGGTGAGGAGCTGGATAAGCCCGGAAAAGGTTGCAGGAGAGAATACGCAGTAGAGGGAGGAGCAATAGGAGCAAAAGTGAGGGAGAGGCAAAAGGAACATTCATCCAGGAGGGACATGAACTATGCCACCCATTCTTGGTCCAGCCCACTGGCTTGCAGGCTGGGATGGCAGATCTGTTTGGCCCTTTAAAGTCCTGTCAAAGTATCTTCTCTTCTCTGAGCGTCCATCTGCCCATCCTGAAAATGCTGACTGCAAAACAGCCCACCTCGCAGGATGATGGAGAGATGCTTATGGGCAATAAATCTACTGAGGTGTGAAGACATGCTCACCAGAGGCTTTAGATGAATTCTTTCACAAGGATGGCAATGAGAGGCTCGTTATCAGCATCAGTTAATCCTCTGCTCTGGAGGGCAGGTTTTGACAGGCTTAATAGAGACTCTCCCGAGGGTCCTGCCCCTCCAGGTACAGACTCCGCTGTGGGCTGAGAAGCATCTGGGTGTCTGCAGAGCTGGCTTCCCAAGTGTATTTCTGCACCTGCAGCTACTTTGGGAAGACAAAACATATTCACTAACTTTGTTTCCCACATCTTTTGCTCTGTTTCTTAATGACTTGATTTTATAGGGTAATATTGTGCAGTTACAGCTCCTCTGAGCAGCTGGGTGATGCCAAAAGTGCTGGAAGGGGAGTTGGGAAAAATGAGTTGTTGCCTCTGCCACAGACCCACTTATTGACCTACAGCAAGTGGCTTAACCTCTCTGGGCCTCAGATGGTTCAGACTAACTTTTCTCTAAGGCCCTTTCTGATCCTAATGTTTTATGAGCCTAAGAAGACAATGTGGTAAGAAAACGAGTTCTTGCCCCACAGTCAGATGGACCGGATTCAGAATGACTACATTTCTGAGCCTCATTAGCTGTGTGCCCTTGGGAAAATTATTTAACTGCTCTGAGACTCCGCTTTTCCATATATAAAATATAATGAGGGAAAGAAAATGAAAGTGCTTAGAATAATGCCAAATACATAAATGCACTTAGTAAATGTTAGCTCTTTTCCTGACCTTTTCCTTTATCTCTAGCAACCTAAGGACAACAAGTCTTCCGGCCCTCCTCTCCACCTCCCCTCTCTTCTTCCTTCTATACACATCTCCTGGGCATCTCTGTTGCTCCAGGTCCTGAGCTGGGCATCGGAGATGCGCAGATGAATGCAGTCTGGTCTGGGCTCAGTCTGACATGGGAGAGTGTGGTCAGTTATGCAATGGAGCCAGGTGCACTTCTGAGCCACATGAGGAAACAGAGATTCAGCCCCAGAGGAGGCCCTGGGAATGCTTTGGGCAGGAGTTGCATTTTGGGCTGGTTCCTGGTGGAGCTTTGTAGGTGCAGAGGAGACGGGAGTATGTCTGCGTGGGCACGTGGTTACAAGTGAGGGCATTAGTGATGGGGCTTTGGGCCAGGGGTTGGGGGAATGAGCAATGCTTTCCTAGGGCCAGAGGTTTGTAGCCTGGCAAGGGCAGACTGGAGTTAAGACATGACCTTCCTAAGGCCCATTTCAATTGCATGTGTTTCCATGGGCGCATGGTGGGGCTGCATGGCACAGATTGGCTCCCCAGCCTGGCCAGCCCAGGTGTGGCTCCATGGGTGCCTGTACCCCTGAACCAGGCCATGGTGTCGGGGGAACCAAGTCTGGTTTGGAAAGTGCCTGTCATTCCAGCAGAACCATTTAGGGTCCCACAGAACAGAGTCCACTGACTTCCCAGCCTTGGTACTCTCTGGCACTGGCCACCCCCCAGAGCCCCGAGCTTGCATTCTGACTGAAGGATAGTGGGCATGGCAATGAACTTGGAAGCCCACCCAAGCCCGAGTGGCAGAACCTGAGTGGCAGGCTGAGCCAGCCCTTTCCCTTTCGGATGACCTCCTAGCCCTCAGCTCAATGGTACTAACCTTAGCAACCAGGAGGACCCACCTGGTCCAAGCCCCAGGTGTTTACCTTGCTCCTTTAGCATCTTGGGCCTGCTTTCCTGAACATCTGCCTGGCCTCAGGGTCCAGTGTGGGGAGCTGTTCTTTTTGTAACAGTTTAACTCTTTCCTGCTGTTTTCTGGAAAAACATTAAGTGGGTGGGCTACTGGAGTCAGGTCTCCTCCTATGAATATGCTTTGTTACTGACTTAGACACAGTTGATGAGAGAGAGGGAGGTCAAGTCTTTGAAGTGAACCCCTATTTTGCTCATTTGCCTCTAAATGCTTGCCATTTTAAACCAGGAAAATGATTTTATTTGATATATAGGAAGCATTTTTCCTCCTCCTCCTCCTTGGTCGTGATAAGAAGAGATTTTCTTCCAGGATGGAATATATTTGCTTCATCTGTGCTTAGAGGTGGTGGCTTTTATCTCCTGTGTCCCCAAGCAGAAGGTCTCTCAGAGGGTGAGGAGGACTCAGGAACATATCCCCTGGAGCTGGAAGCCACACAGTTCAAAGGCCTCCATCTCTGTGGGCATTCAGGATTGTCACTCAGAAACGGACACCCCCCTCATCTCCCGGGCAGCCGTTCTGATTTGCCTCTGAAAATTCAAGCTGCAGAAGTAGATAGTTTCTCACAGCTTTCCCGACAGGTACTGTTGTCGCCAGAAACAGAATAAAGACACAATGCGAAAGAGCTGCTCTACACTGCCTTTAATTGGCTCTTCAAGTCGTTTTCCTGAGATGGATTAATCACATGAAAGACACAGTGTGCTAGGACAGCTCACAAAACCTGCTTTTCCCGGTCATTTTCCAGGGTGAGGAAATCTTCTGCGCCGTTCTCAGTCTTTATATAAAGTCCTGCTAGATTTGACAGGGGCCAGGCGGTGGGACATGCCCATCCAGGTTTGGTCTCTCAATGTCTGGTAGACAAGTGTGGCCTGATCCCAGAGGCAGGTTTTCTTTCTGCTGATGCAAATGACAGACCCAAATCCACCTTTTGGCAGATCCTGGCAGGGGTTACAGGAGTACAGGTGTGGCTCCAGCTCTTGCTCAGGGCTCTGCAGAGCTTACGATTAAAATCCTATTTCTTATTCAAAGAAGTGTCTGCGTGAGTATCGATCTCTGCAGCAGCTGCCGGCACTGTTGAGGGAGCACACCAAAGGTACCTACTACCCCCCTTCTCTCAGAAGTGAGTGAATCTGAAGAAATTCATTGGACATGGCAGGTCTTTTAATTTTTGCTTTAAAGCTTTGTTACTTGGGGGAGCAAACCATGGACGCTCAACTTCCATGAAGAATTTAAGGGTAGAATCAAATGAAAATGCACACAAGTTCATCTTAAACAGAAAATGATATGCAAATTTGAGCTTCCATTCATGTAAATCACTGTAATGAAAATTGGTTTTAACCAGGCAGATCAGATTCTTCGGCTTCTCTCTTCTTGCTCCCTTAATTTCCGGTGGGAGTGATATGCCAGCACGCAAATGATTTCTCCTGGATTCCTGTGAGGAAGAAGTAGACCACTGGAGGGGTGGGGCTGGGTGGGGAAGGAAAGCAAGGACAGCCAGGAGACCCTTGGGCTCCATGGCTTTAGCGTGATCCTCCTCAGGCCTTTTGGGGGGCTGGAGTCCGGCTGCAGCTGTGTGACAGGGGGCTCTGGCTTCTTGCTGGCTGTCCTCCGGAGGCCACTCATAGTTCCCAGCCATAGGGCTTTTCTAGCTTGACCACTTCCTTTGTCAGCCATCTCCAGGTGTTTCTACAGCTAGCCTGCTATCAGAGTGGAGTCACCTAATGTAATGGAAATGAGTGAGAGACAGCTCATCACTTTTGCCATTTTCTGTTGGTTAGAAGCAAGTGACCTTCAAGGGCATGAACACCTGGAGGTGGAAATCCTGGGTTGGGGGAGTCACCTTGGAGTCTGTCTGTCATGCTGTGACTCATGAACTCCACTCCCAAGCATTCTAAAATGCATGTAAAAAGTGAAACTCAGGGTTAACTGATGTCAGCTTTCCAGTCACCTGGGAAGGACATCTACTGAGAGTCGGTCCTTCTCATCCTTCACATATTCTCAGCTACTCCGTGTGTTCAATAATTCTCTAAAATGTGCTGATGTCTTTGTTGCTATCAGATGACAGAAGGAAGAAGAAGC
>PVKM010035906.1:0-14988 GCA_004027735.1 Carollia perspicillata
GTGCAAAATCTCCTTTGGGAGTCCCACTGATTTTGTTATAAGACTTCTGGCAGATGGATTAGTACAGCAACAGAACAGAGTTTGCAAATCTCCACACAAACGGTGTAAATGGGAATGCCTGGGAAACGGGCGACTGGATGTAAAGTTAAATGTCCCTCGGGTGGGTTCATTAAGGAGGGAAAACAGTCACAACACATTCCAGTGCAATTTAAATGCCAGGTGTGCAGCCGTCGGGCAGGTGCCAGGAAAACTGACAAGGGTCCCTTCCCAGAGCACTCGGCTGAAAGAGGATGCTCGGTGGTGACAAGGAAGTCTTGGATAATGACAGGTCCTGGCAGATGTACCGGGGACCCCGCTGGAGGGAAGTGCAGCGTCTGTGTCTTTTGCACCAGGTGCTGCGGCAGGGAAGGGCTCCCAGTGGCTCCAACACTGGCAATTACAGCCGCCTGATGCAGAGTGCTTGGGGCAAAAATCAGGGGAAAGCGGTTCCCAGCACTGACTTAATGAATCGGCAGCCAGTCTGCGTAAACAAACCAGCATCCAGCTCGCTCATGCCTAATTCATGAAGGACACACCATGTGCAGCAAACATGTAAGTAGGTAGTTGTTGCCCTGAAAAACCGTGTCATTTTGATTTTTTCAGTGGTTTGTTGTTGCTGTTTTTAAGCACGGAAAATGGGGAAGTCATCTCTAGACAAATGTGCAGCATTAATAATGGGAAACAGCCTGGAATAAGGTCACCACCTTGTCCTGGAGGGAATGTGGCCTCTTGTCAAACCCCCCAAATCACACCAGACATTTCAAGGACAGATGCCATTAAACTCATTACTAATTGAAGACAGGCCCATCCAAGGGGCTGATGGTAACACAGTGAGGACTCTTTAGAGCTTACTATCGTCCCCACAAACCTGGTAAGGATTTAGAAGGATTTTTTAAAAAAGAGCTTTCTAGACCTAAAATTGTTGAGTTACTTTAAGCCTATGGGCTCCCATTCACAGGTAAACACGAAACCTAGTCACCCTCTGCCCTCACTGCATACTTCCAGCTGGAGCCTCCACGGTTATTGCCAGAAGGAACGGTTTCCATCCAAAAATCAATAGTGACCACCCTGTGTGGGCCAGGGCCAAGTGCCTGGTGGGAGGAACAGAGACCACCACTGTGTGGCCTTTGTGTTTTTTACGTTTCTAAACCCAGGGAACTCGAAATGAAACCTGGCTCTCTGCAGCATGTGCTGTGTCCACGAGACAGTGAGGTTTAGGGTAGGAGGTTTTTATTTTTTATTTGTTTTATTGCACAATTTTCTTTTTACTTTTTAGCCAAGTAGTCTAGGCTGGACTACTATGCGGTCCTCATCTTTCCTTAAAGAAAAAAGGTTTATCATATAAAAATAGCTTCCCTCCTAAGACACTCATTCTGGAGCTTGCATATTTTGGAATTTCAACTAAGCAATGACAATACATGTTTTTTAAAAACATCCAGTGGTAGTTATTGTAAATGACTTTTTACTTTACAAAATAATTTACCTCGGGATTATTTTAAGTGAGCTCTTAGGCAAATATGTAACATTTTGAGTTGGTGACTAAGTTTCGAGGAATACAGTTATTCCGAAAGGGCAGTACAGAGGGAACAGTCTCCAGGTACCTTTTCCTCCTGATCGTACGTGGGCAGTCAACAAATATTTGCAAAATGAATGACGGGTTTGGAATTAATCATACATATCAGGGGCAGAAAGCCAAGAACATGAAAACAGATAAAATATTGAGCCTAGCTATTTCATAGTAAACCGAGCTTATGCTCTGTGACACAAAGTGGGATGAGTTCTCATTCATTCATTTCCCTGGGCATTTACTGAGTGCCAAGAGGGGGAGACCAAAAATTCACGAGCCTGTCTCTTTCCTTAAAGGAGCTTGCTTTCTGGTGCAGTTGATAATATTTACAGCTTTCATAGCAAAAGAAGGTGGATTTGGACTGGGAAAAAGAATTATCAACACCACTGTAGGTTGCAGGTTTGTTGGGGGAAAGATAAGGGTTACGTTAAGACCTATATTTATTAAGTCTTCAGAATGAGGCAGGAACTTTTCTAACCACCCGATATATGGAAATCATTTAATTTTTACAAGAACTTTATAAGGTGCTGAGGTGACAGGGTGGTGGTGAAGAGGCTCGGTGACTGGCTGGGCCGGTCACACAGGAGCGCCGGCTGCTCCAGGCTCCAGGCAGCTGCCCTGCTCTCACTGTCTCCCAGCAGAGAGAGGAATGAAAGACAGGAATGGTTTTTACACTTTTAGTACATACAATATTGCTTTGTAAGCTTTTATACATTACATAATGGTCTGACAGAATTCCCTCTCTTGTCACTTTATTTAAATCCTTTATCATAGAGAAAATTTTGTATTTTAATACAGTCAGATTTCCCTATCCTTTTTTTCCTTTTTATTAAATTTATGGGGGTGACATTGGTTAATAAAATTATACAGGTTTCAAGTGTACATGAATACTTTGGTATTGTTGATGCATTCTTAGAAAATTCATAAATATTTTCCCCCATATTTTTTCCTAAAAACTTTAAAGCTTGGTTATATTTTGGTTTTTATCTAGTATTCATTTTTGGGTGTTCTATGGAGATTTTTTTTTGTCCATGTGGATAACCAAATTGATTGAAAAGCTCATACGGTACCAGTAATTTCATATTTTCCCTCATTTGCCTGCAGTTAACACCCAGGCTCTCTGTTTCCACCTGCTGTCCTAGTAATCTCTTCCCAGTTTGTGGTGCCCTTTCTTAGGTCCCTGTCTGGTTGATATTAAGGTTGTATTAGCCTCTTAAAATAAAATGGGGGAGCAGTCTTTCTCTCTTCTTTTAGAATAATTTTTAGAAGATTTCAATTACTCATTCCTTGAATATTTGGTATAACATGTGTAAATACATTTGGGACTGGCGTTTTTCTGTGGGTTAATTTTTAACTGTAATTCACTTTTAAAACAATTTTTGTCTCTTCAGCATTTGTTTCTTTTTGAAGCAGTTTTGGAAAATCATACTTGTCAAGGAAACTGCCTAATGCATCTAAATTTTCAAATTCATTGTTAGTTATCCATATCACCTATTACGATAAAAAAATCTTTGCCCTGTTCATAATATTGGTTGCGTTCGGTTTTCTTTCTCTTCTGATTGATAGATGTTTGTTTACTTTATCAGTGTTTCCATAAAGCCTTTTGATTTTGTTGATTTTTCTTTGTTTTTTATTTAGTAATGTATGGTTTTCTGTTTATTTCCTCTTTTCCTTCTTAACTCTGTTCATGTGTTTCCTTGAATTAGATGCTTAGTCTTCTAACAACAGCATCTAAGAACATACATATATCCTTTTAGGTACCACTTTATTGTATCCTACAAGTTTACTGTGTGATACTTTATGATTCGCAGTTCTGTGTAGTTTCTGATTTATGTTAGGGTGTTTTACTTCAGCCCACTAGTTAGTGGAAGTGCTTTCTCACTCAGATCCTAAGTGAAGATCAGTTGCCTCCTTGTTATTTCCTTGTTCTGGTGCCCACTGCCTTCCTGTTTCCGCACTCCCCTCCCCATCCCGTCTGCCCTTTCTTTGCAGGTTTAGGTTTTGTGTGGCAGTATCAGTTCTAATTCTTAGCACTTCACAGTCCCAAGACAGTATCTCCCATTGAACATCAATGGGAGAATCCCCCCCTTCCCAGCCCTTGGTAACCACTATTGTGTCCTCTGCTTCTAGGAATCTGACTATTCTAGGTAACTCATATAAGTGGAATCATGCAGTATTTGTCCTTCTGTGGCTAGCTTTTTTCATTTAGTATAATGTCCTCCAGGTTCATCCATGTTGTCATAAATGGCAAGATTTTCTTCTTTTTTAAGGCTGATTAAGAATATTAAGAAACAACACCTTTATGGTTTCTGCCCCAATATGTCAATTCTAAGCTGATCTCTGGGCTGCCTTTGCTGAGGGTAAATCTCACGTCAACTTCTCTAAGAAGTAATGGGTTTTTGAGTTGGGCAGAACCATGGAATTGACCTTACTATAAAGCAAAGGAATTGCCCTCTGTGCATTCTCTCAGTGTTAAATTTCACATTGGAAATAATCCTACAGCATGCCAGTCTCAGGATGAGAACCACTTAGTTTCCTGGTTAAACAGAAACAGCACTCATCGACAGTTGATTCCTTGGGGGCAGATGTGATCTCCATTGTGCAGGCTGGAAAGTGGAGGCCCAGGGAAGTAAAATCTAAGCAAGGGATGCTGGAATCCTAACCTAAGGATTGAATCCAGTGCTGCACACCATCGTTTCTAGGGTCCATTTTCCTGAATTAGGGAATGCAGTTATATGTAATGCAGCGCCCATTGAGTTTTGACACCCGACAAACAGCATTCATGCTTAGAGGTGCTTTATTTGCTCAATATAGCCAGTTGACAGCTGCTTTTAAATCTTGAATGCCTTTCCTGTCTGTTGCTATTGCAGCAAATGAAAGCAATTCAGACAATGTTTACTGATAACTTATAAGCAAATGCAGCAAGCAGTAGGAGGAGCTGTAGTAATTAATGTTTTCTGGAGTACACAAAATACTACTTCGAAAGCTTGCTCTTGCCTTGCTTTATATTACCAGCTAAGCAAAGAACGAACGGACATGTAGGTGTCTCACTTACCCTCCCCACTTCCACGAGGTTGGTCACCATTACTATGCTTGCGGTGTTTTCGTGCCACACCATCCTCCAGAAGTCATAGATGGTCTCTTGCATTGGCCCTAGAGCAAAACAGAACAGAGACTTTTTTTTTCCTTTGCAAGTTTGCAACTGGAAAATGTCTGGGTTTGCAAACAAATCACATGCAGTTCTCTCAATTTTATAGATGGACTTAGCTCAGCTCTCCTTTCTAGTGTTGATGCAACAGGGTACTTTTTCTGAGAGAGCTTTTGTAGAATTACTGAATTTTTCACTTATAGTTGAATATTCTCATGTTATCAAACTTACCTGCATTTGAGCTCTTTCTATCCCTTTAAACTGCTGCCATGAAAGAAAGTTACCTTTTTCTTCATTTAGCTATTTATCTCCATAATACATGAGAGTGAAATTTTAAAACATAGTAAACATTTCTCTTCCTGCTAACAATTGGCAGATATCCCGGGGAAATGGTATGTATATGAATGAAATAAGCCTCTATAGGTAAAATGTCCTTTTCTTGTTTCTAACATTTTTTTATTCTGTCAATCCATTTTTGGGGGGCCTGACTTCCTAAAGTGAGAGAGAAATTAGAGTTTTAAGCAGTTGTACTTCCTGTCACTGAACATGATCAGCATCTCCTTTCTTAGGCGTTGGAAAATCTAAAAATTAAAAACTCTTTCTAATGGATTTGGCTAAAAAAAAGTGAGACAATATGTATTATGAAATACCTGTGCTATATATACTAGCAGGTATAGAAAGTTGAAATTTAAAATTTCTTTTAAGCCATATTTTAGAAAATGCCAAAATTCTATGTGATGATCATAAATATTTGGGGGCTTAAATGTACAGTATAAATCTTTATAAGAAAAGCAGAAATGCGAGGAAATGAGAGGAATCCACTTAAAAGGCATGGAGGGCCGCATGCTATATGTGGCGTCAGACAAATATCCAAGTATAGGCTGGGACCAGAACCCATTGTGCTGTAGTGTCTTGACATCACAGGCTACTGGATTTGGAGCACAATATTTAAATTTGAGATTTGCCTCTGTGTTTTTAACTGACTGTATGATTTTGGGCAAGTCACTCAACCACTATGAACTTCAGTGTCTTCATCTTTATCTACATACTGATTTCAATAACACTTGTCAGGGTTATTTTGAGAACTCATGGACTTAATTCACACTCAGGAATTTTATAAATAGCAAAGCACTAGAACAAACACCAAGGTGCATTGAAAGGTATTTATTAATGGTTATTCCTTGGCTGAGGCTTGGATATTGAGCAATGGTGGCACAGTAGAGGGGTCTCTCCAGCACCTTCCATTTCTCTTACCAATTATCAATTGGTTCTCGTGTAATTTCTTTCTTCTTCCTCACTGTCAAAGCCTCCTTTCTTTCCACAATACAAAACGCTATCATTCCTACTCGTGCTTCTGGCCATGCACTCTTACCCTCCCCAAACTTACTCCACTTCCTGACATTGCTGTGTCTACTGCCTGTATGGAACCTTAGATACCACCTCCCAGGAAGTTGCTCCTGCCATTTCTGCCCTGGTCCCTTGGCATGTGTATGCCATTCTCCTGATGTATAGGCTGAAGATTTCCGTGACTTAAATCTAAGGTCACAGAGGAGATAGGTAAACATTGGACCCATCAATCACTACACTTCTAGTTTGAAGAGAGGTACATCTATTGTGTACTTAATAGCTTGTTACTTATTCACAAGATATAAAATACTCTGAGTCCATCTTTGTGCAGGTAGTCTTCCCAATGTGACCCATGAAATAAAGGAATGGCTCGGACACTTTCTGACTCCTTAATTAGATACATGGGCCGATGCCACCGACTCTGAAACTTCCAGGAATCGTTTTGATGAAAATGGCTACAGCAGATGCATCAGATGTTCCAGCATCATGGATGACGGTGTTGAACTGTTAGGAAGAAGAGCTGTATCTCCCCTCAGTGCCCAACAGGAGTCTTCCCAGAGACATTCTAGGCTATAGGGCCCAGTGTGCCCTATAAGTGCAACTCACTTGCTCTTTCTTAGGTTTAGACTCCCTTGTGACTACTTTCAAGTTTCCCTTGGAGGGGAACATGGCTGGTGTTACTGCAGTTTTCTTATGGCACACCTGGCCCATAGCAGGAGCTCAATGGACAAATGAATGAATGGATACATCTTTGTGCATAGACCTAAACTGTATTTTTTTATTAGAATGTTACACTAAATATATTTAAGAGTTAAATAATAGTATCAGTATATAATCTTTGCATGGTTCTCTTTCTTGACTTATATTATCTGTAGAAGCTTAAAAGCACATCACCTTTATTCCTTTCCAACCCATTAAAAGCGGGGAGGGTATCTTCTGTAAGATCTAAGTGTCCCTGCCCTGAGGCTTTGCCTCCCAACTTAACTCAGTCCATTCCCCTAGGTCCCCAGAGTGCCATCCTGGCCTCTGCCAACTGTTCTCTGTTGGGGGCAGTGGATCTCAGTCCTGCCTGCATAGGACAATGATTGTGGAGCTATTGAGAAATTCTGATGTCCTAATCCAAGAGACTAATTTAGTTGGCCTGGGTGTGTTTTCAAGTCTCCCCTGGTGGAGAACCTCGGATCTGCAGCATTAGGGCATGCGACTCCACCTTCCGACTTCACCGCCTGGCGGTCTCCTCTGAGGTGTAATTGTAGAATGCCAAGGATTTGTTTGTTCTGAATCTACCGAACAGCCAAACCCTAATACAAGGTCTTTGAACCTAGGAATCCCATTTCTTTCTGAATTAGAAGGAACTTCACTCTTAAAATGTTATCTAGGAACACAGCTGTACCACCTCGCCACTGGGCTGAGCATCAGGTAAGGTGATACAGGTTTTTTTTTTTTATATTTACAAAGCTAAATTTGGGTTAGCTTTAAAATAAAGGCTATTTATAAGCATTAGGGGCTCCCGTAGGTGAAGACATATACCATAGTCTTTATGGTTTTTACCCACTGACCTGGACTAAAAAAAAAAAGATTAGGCTAGAAAAATGAACTATGTAGGTTCTTTTCAATGCTACAGTTAGGCACAGGTATCCAGAAAAACTACAACGGCTTGGGGTTCAACTCTGAAAATGAATCCAAACACAAAGCTTATTCTAAATTGATCCCAGAAAGGTAAAATAAGTGTCAGGAAAGGAGTCCTCATCTCCCCTGGTGCAGTTCGGCCTTTTTCTTCCCTGTCTCTCCTCTCCTTCACCCGTGGGGCACGGTGCAGAGAGGGCCCCCTTCTCCACACACAGGGCCTCGCCCTGGCCGGCTACTGTGGCACTTCAACAACAAAACTTCTCAGCCCTGGGCCTGATTTCTTTTCTCTTTGACATATTTAAGATTATTTACTGAGATCTGAATAAATGATAACTCAGAGATACATGTCTTCTGACATCAAAAAACACAATGCAGGTTGAGCAGGCAGACTTGACTGACATCAGGGCTACTGCATTTGATTTTAACAGCTCCTAGTGGGTCTGTCTGTGAGACTGGCCGTCGGAGCCGACACTGAGTCCGCCATCACAGGCCTGGCACACAAGGCGGTTCCTGCCCGCACCCATGCCCTGGCAGGGCTGAGACTGGGGAGGCAGACCACGAGAGGGCCAGCTCTCCTCTGCCCCAATGTCTGTCTCCCTGGGCTGGTGTGGCAGGCGCCCTCACCTTGAGGAGAACAATCGATAGAGAGATCACTGGGGACTGCTCACAGAAAACAGGCAACTAAACTCCCAAGACAAGGAATCCAAAACAGCAGGCAAAGGACTGAACGATCTCCCTCCCCCAAGGTGTGAACAGCTGCCATCTGCAGCCCCCGTGTTTGATTTCTGCAGTTTCTGGCTGGGTGGAAGCCGCCACAATTGCTATGCCCGTGCATTTACAGATGTTTGCACAGTAGGCAGGAAGGTTATTCTCAGCAGTCTTTCCCCTATGGGACGGAAGCATTCGAAAGGTAAGGTCTTGAAATTTCAATAGTATCAGGCCAGTAATACATTCCATTTCCTCCACAATAGTTGGCACACACAGACCTCTGCTGAGAGGGGAATGTGGGGAGCGGCCGTTCTCACCGCCACCGAGGCCTGAAGGAACAACAGCAGAAAAGGGCAGACGGAGCCAGAGCACAATAAAGAAAAATTTGAAGGAATGAAAAGCGTAAGTGGGAGATATTCAAGGATGGGCTCTATTGTGTAAGGTGAATTCTCTAGTTCATGAGAAGTGACATATATTAAAAATTATAATTTCAAACCTTGCACGGTTGACTTGTACCCCTTCTTTTCACATTCTGGTTTCTATGCAGTATGTTTTGTGTGTTAACTAGAGCCTCGGGGAAGTCAAGGTCCTTTAAGCTCACAGTGGCATATTAGAGATTTTTTTAGAGGCAAGAAAGATAGCACAAATATGAACTGGTAGTCAATCATAAATAGAATAATTCCTAACTCCTTTTGTTCACTTATTACTTCCCAGATTCTGCTTGAATCTCTTTCAATTTAAACACCATAATCCTACGTAATAGGTGCTACTGTTTCCCCCATTTACTGAAAAGTCAGGTAAGTTATCCAAGGTCACCGGGCTGGTGAGCGTGCAGCAGGGCCCTGAGGTCTGGCCCCAGTGTCACCCTGCTTCCGTACTCAACAGGCCTGCGAGTACAGTTGTCACGTTCCCAGCGAGGATAAAATAGAAGAAAGCCCATGTTAACCACTGAAAACAACCTCCTTGAAGGTGTTTTAGAACCAGGGCAGTTCTAGGTTAAACCTCTGAACAAAACCTCTAGGTTTAAAGGAAGGTCCCACAGCTACAGAATAAAATGCACCTTCATGACCACAGCTGGCTCCCCAGTCCCCTCCTCTGCCCACTCCGCAGCCTCTCCGCTCATCCAGAACACAGCGTGTCGAGCTGCCTCCACAGGCCTAGCCCAGGCCACATAGTCTGGATTCCAGACGAGCCTCACAGCCTGCCACAGCTCATCTCTGAAAAACATCATTTTCCCACTTAAAGATCTTCCAAGGGGTCCCCACTGCTCATAGAGTAAAACCTGCTTTCTTCACAAAGGCAAATGTGGCCCCATATGCTCTGTGCCTGGATTGGCTGCCCCATGGGCCACCCTTCCCTGGCCACTTTCCTGAGACCTCCTCCCACTCATGCTTCGGTTCAAGCCCACGTGTCCTGCTGGTCTCAGCTTGGCAGACTAAATGCCACTCCCTCAGGCAAGCTTTCCAAGACCTATGTCGTGACCCTTATTTCTTCATAACATTTGATGTTGTGCTGCCCATGTGTTTTTCATGCATGTTATCCTCGGTGGTCTGTGATGTGATTTGCCCATCCAGTCACACAGTTTCTCTGTGCCCTCTGGTCTCACACCTACCTGACTTTGCTCATTCAAATTCCCTTCTTGGGCAGTAGGAATTCGAGTGTGCAGCCCACATTCACAGGTAAGCACTTAGCCTGCTCTGTGCCAGGACTCTGTGATATATGGTGAGGGATGAAAAGGTGAGTACTAGGAATATGGTCTCTACTTTCAAGAAACTTGTAGTCATATAAAGTAGAGGTAGGCAAGGACATAATGCACTTACATAAAATGCAGTAAGGTAAGCCTCTTAGGACACTTGAACTTCAAACTGAGACATGCACACCTCTGGAGACACATGGAGATTTTCCAAGGAGTACGAGTAGTTTTAAAAGTTTTAATTTCCAGATACATCTACATAGATTCTGCCAAAATGGACCTCCCTGAGAAGCCGCCATGCACAATGGTCTTTCTTGCACTTGACAAAACCCATCTCAAATATTAACATGGGGTACGAGCTAGGTGAAAAGAACCTACAATTCTGAAACTAAGAGATGGGTTGAGATATTACTCCAGAAACTCAGAGCTCCCTGCATTTTCTCTTGAAACATATTTCTGTTAAGGGTAAAACCTGGGTGTTAGGAATAGAGTATTTGGTTCAGGATGAGATGCTCTGAATTCATAACACTCAAAGTGGTGTAGGCTGGTAATGCTTCTGCTTTTAAATGGAACTGGAATTTTTTGCAGGATGCCAAATTTTATTGGATGAAACCCATGGACGTGGTTTCATGTATTTTATTTCATGTTTGATATACTTTAATCTGTAAGGTAGTTAAAATACATTTATCAAATGTTATAAAATATTTATTCTGAATAGATCCATCTTCATTTTATCTCAGATATATTTAATATAGTCTATCTCCTATTGACAAATAAACTTATATAAACATGTGATAAAAATTTTAGATAGCAACTTAGAAGCTTCAGTATGTAATTTTTTTAAGCTTCTTTTGGGGATACACAAGCAGAACCTTTTGAAGAGCACTGTAAGAAAGCAAGGTTTGAGTACACCTATGGTGGTCAGAGTCAGGGAGAGATTGTGTTTTGCTGGTGAGGAGGCAGGAGGAAAAGCATGGTTGAGGATGGACACGTGCAATGAGCTCCAATGACTGGATATGACTGACAGGTAGGAACGAGGGTGGAAGGTGGGCTGGCAGGTCCTCCGGGAAGAATATCCAGTAGGAGTGACTCAGCGCTACTTGAGGGGGGAAGGGGACACACGTGGAGTCATCTTGTGAGAAAACGTAACATTTAAAAAAATGTGGGTTTGTATTTCATGAGTAGAAGAAAGAGATTAAGAACACAGCTAGGAAGGAATCTTTTCGATTGAAAGCTTGGGCAAGTCAGAGGAAGAAGCATTTGGTGGTCTGAACAGACACTGGGGGAGGCACGGGACCTGCAGAGGAGGTTTCCACAGGTGCGGGCTCATGTTTTACAGGTGTGATGAGGTGTCCGCAGCCACAAGGAAGGAGGGAAGGAAGGACAGATGGGAAGAGGAGAAGAAGGGAAGGAGGGTGGGAAGGAGGCGAGGGGAGGGAACTGGGCCCCGTATGCAGGCACGCTGAGCCCAGTGATCAAAATGCCCAGTCAGAGGGAGCCTGCACTCTCCTGTGGGATGCAGATAGGTGTCAGTCTCCACAGTGGAAGGATCTACTCTAGTCATTGAACAAAAACTCCCAAGAAATAGAAATATGTTGAAAATGACAGTAAAGAGATCATGCTCCCTATTGATTGAGAGGTAAAAGTTTTAAATATTTTACTCCAGATATATTTAAAAATGTTAAAATGGCTTATTCTGAGGATGGCTCCCTGGGCATCCAAATGGCCAGTGACGACCAACAGTGACAATGTCCAGGCTGAGATGTTGGGAATCCCTAGTGCAGCAGCTGTGGGGGCCTGGGTAGTGGGTCTGTTTGAGAGGCACAGGCAGCCTGGGGGGAGGCACTGGGCAGGGTGACAGGCCCCAGCTGGCCTCACACAGATGGCACACCCAAGGCTCCCTGAAGACAGGGATGAGGTTTAGGTGGGTCACGGACGACAGGCTGACAATGAGTCTGACTGGGGAAGAAGCTGCCCTTGGCGGGCAGTTTTGAATGAAACCAAGCAGGATTCTTGCTGTCCCTAGTGCAAGACCATTGCTTTATCAGCCAAGGCCCTGGAATGGAAAGTAAGGGGGCCTGAGAGGAGGAGTAACAAGGATGGTGGACAAATAAGGCACAATGTCGGTAAGTCCCGCGGGCCAGATGTGTTTTACGTATAACGGACTCATTTACTCACCACTGCCACTGTGTATGTTTCTGTCTTCAGATGAGAAAGGCTTAGGAGACTAAGAAGCTTTAATGCTGGGATTCCAACCCAGGTGCCTTTTTAAATTTCAGAATGACCTGAACAGACTGGGGGCCTTGTTTGTGCACATCGGTCCTCTAACACCAGATGTGACTGACTAGTCCTGTGAGTGGGGGGCGTGACTGTAGGCTGTGGGGTGCATGCTGAGTGCAGAAGTGCAGAGGGAAGGAGCCGTGACCCTGCAGGCAAAGTAGCTGTGGAAAACCTCGAAGTCCTTGCTATGGGCACTGGCCCGCCTTGGGCTCAGTCAGGTCCTTGGGCACCCAGTTCACTCCACTGGCACTGAAGACCACTGCAGGTAGAATATGGATATGGAAAAAGATGAGCCTAAGATTTACGAGTTTATTTTAAAGCTCTTGCTCATAAATAAAAATGACCTGGTGTGTCTGATCTATTATTGTTGCTGTTGCTGCTGGCGATAATCTAGAATGAGTATTACGAAGTCAGTTATTCAGTATTCAGAACATCAGATGTCCCTTCAGTGGTTTCTGAATAAGTTTTTATTAAAAAACTTTATGTGATTTATCAATATGATGCTTCCATAACACCTACGTCTATAATTTCACATTAAGTGGCTTTTCATTTTTGCAGGAGTGAAATCTACAAGGTAAAATAATGCCACCTTGCTTTACGGACTGAATCTGCCTGTGTGTCACAAAAGTGATAATGGTGACACAGAAAACTGTTGGCTTCTGCATTAATAATCCTTAACAACACTTACTTGATAGGAGCATTTGCTCTCCCCTGAGGCTACTGATGTTAAAATCATGGAATTTTTATGAATAATTTTTGGTTTCAGCCGCAGAAAAAGAAAAAACCCAAGTTGAGACTACTGGGTACAGACGATGTGATGTGTTCATTTTCCTGGATTGCTAAGAATACCCCCCACTTGCCCCATTAAAGAAACAATAAAAATCAACTAATGAGTTTGATGCAAACACTGAGAATCGTTCTATGATGGGAAAAACTTGGGAATACTGTATTTAACCTAAATTCAGAAATGTAACAGGCAGCAGGTTAAAATAGCATTTTCCAAGGGTCACTCTCACGTGAAGCACCCTCCACATCCGGACTTCCTGGGTTAGCAGTGTTCACCATCCACTGGAATTTTAACTTAGTGTCAGTAAAAGAGGAGAGAATAGGCATTGGAGCTGTAATAAAACACACCTTTTCAGAACAGTGTCAAAAACGTGACTTAAATACTACTGTAAACAGTGTTTTCAGTTAATAAATATCAGTGGTCCCCACACTGAATGACACCTCTCTGCTTCCTCTGGAGTCCGTGCTCCCCTTGCGCCTCCTTCCTTCACCCGGCTCGCTCTGGCTAGCAGCTCCTTGCTGATCACCCTGTTCCACCTAAACTGGCTCACAGGCGTGTGCTCTTCTTATAACCTGAAACTAGGCAGACACTTGCTGCTCCGTCCATGAATAACATTTCCTCTCAAACACATAATCCGCGTGCCGATGTTTACATTTCGCTCATATCATTTCCTAAAAGTCCCCTTTCGGGCTGAAATTAAAAGTGTCAATGTTAACTGCAAATATGCATGGCCTTCTCTAGGTAATTAGTTCCATGGACTGTTGGTTTCCAGGCACATTAAAGAACATATGAAATGCTGACTGGACACCAAAAGGTCATGTCAGATTTAGTTAAAAGAAAATTGTTATAAACCAAACACTAATGGACAGGGTGTATACAAATTCTAAAACGGCTTCAACAAACAAGAAGTGTTGATGAGGATTTAGAGAAAATGAACTCCAGTACACTGTTGGTGGGAATGCAGGCTGGTGCAGCCACTGTGGAAAGCAGTATGGAATTACCTAAAAAAATTGAAAATGGATCTGCCTTATGACCTAGTGATTCCACTTCTGGGAATATATTTGAAGAAATCAGAAACACTAATTCACTGCAGCCTTATTCCCAATAGCCAAGATTTGGACACAGCCCAAATGTCCATCAGTAGATGAGTGGATAAAAAAGTGTGGCACATTTACACAGTGGAATACTGCCTGGCCATACAAAAGAAGAAATCTTACTCATTTGGACAGCATAGACAGACCTGGAGAGCATCATGCTAAGGGAAGTAAGCCAGTCAGAGAAAGACAAGTACCATATGTCTTCACTCATATGTGAAATCTAATGAACAAAATAAAATAAAGTAGAAACAGACTCAGAAAGACAGCAGGCTGACAGCTGTCAGAGGGGAGGTGGTTGTGGGGCTGCGTGAGAAAGGTAAAGGAATTGAGCACAGAAAGAAAACCCCTCACAGGTGCAGACAACAGTATTGTGATTATCAGAGGGAAACAGGGGGTTGGGGGAGGTAGAAGAGGGTGTAGGGGGGGTAAATGGTGACGGAAGGAGACTTGACTTGGGGTGGTGAACACCATATAATATACACATGGTATATTATAGAATGTACACCCGAAACTTGTATAATTTTATTAACCAATGTCACTCCAATAAATTCAATTAAAAAAAAAGAAAGAATAACTCAGAAAACCACTTTCTATAGTGTAAGTCATAACTCTTCATCCATTATCTCTTTTTTCAATAATCTGATTTTATCTTATTCACTTATTCAATTAAAATAATTATGAAATATTTAAAAA
>PVKM010035907.1:0-14992 GCA_004027735.1 Carollia perspicillata
TGCTTCCAAACGCTGCAGCCAGCCCCATTCTGATACCTGTTGCCTCTGGTTCTCCCAGGTCCTCTAGCAATACAAGTGGCTAGGCATAAGGTCTGCCCAGGCCCACCCCAAGCTTCAGGGTTAGGTCTGTGGGCCTCAGGGGCCAGCACTTGAGGAGCCTGTCCTCCTCAGTCTAGACTTAAAGCAAGCTAGGCTGTCAGTCACTGTCACCATCATCATCCCACCTCCTGCTGCACCTGAGGATGAGGCTGGATCAGGGGCCAGACCCCATCATCATCACTAATAACAGCAGGAACCATATACCGTGGGCCCACTGTGTGCCAGGCCCAGTGGACAAAGAGATAGGTAAGTCTCTGCTCCGAGTGGAACATAGTAACTGTAAAAAAAGAACAGGTGTGACTGAGTGACTGAATGATGAGCCCCACGGTTGTTGCTGGTGGTCGGTGGCCATGGAACAGGGGCCCTGACAGCTGTAGGGACTGGATCTTTTTGTTACCTCTGTCACTGCCCTGTTCTCTAAAGCTCTAAGTGAGGACTAAAGTCATGCCCTGTACAAGCCCTGGCAGACATGGTTTTCACAGGGGAAAAACACGCCAAAATCTATCCTATGGGATGATTTTATTGGAGCCTGGGCACAGCCTTAGGTACCTTTTTTCTGGGTGTGCCCTGGGGCAAGATGCTTAAAACCTAACAGCACCTCAGTACCCACAGCTGTAAATGGACCCAAATAACCCTGGCTGCTCCATGAACCTCACAGGGAGGTCATGAGAGGGCAGATGGCAATGCCCTGGGCAAACCACTGGAAGCACCGTCCAGGAGGACCCTGCCGGCGGTGTTCCCAGCACCCAGAACTGCACCAGGCACCAAGCCAGCCTTCAGTAACAGCTTCGGAGAGGAGGAAGCCCCTTAGGGCTGCATCTGGGAGTCAGTGCTGTGGCCACTGACAGCAGACACTGCTGCGTTTTTAGTTCTGGGGAGTAGAGGTTGCTGTTCCCAGCATGCAGGGACGTAAAGTGAGGCTCAGAGAACATTTGCAAAACTTCGATGGAGTCACAGATGGTGACTCCAAAGCAGGGTTTGGTAAAAGGGGGTTGGGACCAACCCGGGGTCCGTAGTCCTCTCCGGGCGGCAAAAGCGGGTGCCCCCCAACGCCGAGACTGGCCTGGTGCCCGAAGCTCAGGCCCGGTTCTCCCTCCCACCTCCCCCAGTCCCCAGCTCGCGGGCAGCGCTCACCTAGCCCTGCTCCCCACGACTGGGCTCCCGGCGCTACTGCTAGTGAGCTGCAACTGCCGCACGTCTCTCTCCAGCCAAGCCGGGCGCTGCAGGGGCTCCACCTCCTCCGGGAGGTGAGGCGGGGTAAGCGGGAAGGGAGTGAGGATGGGGGGCGGGGCCAGGCTCCCCGACTGCCCAGTGCCTCCTCCCACTGGTTTTCGACAGCGGAGACCTGCAGGCTCTCACGGAGGGGAAATTGAAGCCAGTCAACGGGTGAGAAACCATGCAAAGTTACTGCATGCCCGGCCCTGTCCTGCCCACAGTCGTCCATCTAGTCTCCAGCACGTTCCTTTGTTCATTCTGCCAGCCCTCACTCCTCAGCTATCCATCATCCTATTCATTGTTCCGTTTATGTCTATTCATCCATCCTTCCCTATTAAAAATTTTTTTTGTCCATTCATGCATTCATCTATTGTCTTTCCACCTATCCATCGAGCATCTACAATTCACTCCCTGTCTTCCTTTGCTCCCTCCCACCCATCTACCCTTCCTTTCCTGCATTCTTCCATCCAGTCTCTGGGTTCGCCCATTCTCCACTGCCTTCATTCCACGTTTAAGGAATGCTTCTTCAGCACTGGCCTTTCTCTCCCTTGCAGGAGGATGCAGATGGATCACACTATCACTGGAAAACTCATTTGTAAGTGGCAGTAAACTGAGCGAGGAGCAGGCATGTGCAGACAGCTTGCACAGCCGCTCTGATAGCACTGAGGGACCTGGGCCCAGAAGGCCAACTCAGCAAGAGGGCTGGTTACTTCGGTCTGAAGAGGGCCACAGGACAGGCTTCACCCATAGGAATGGCCTATGGGCACAGCTGAGCGTGGGAGAGAAAAAACTCAATCTTAGCCAGCACGTGCTATGTGCAGGGGGTAAGGTATCTTGCCCTCATAAGTCTGTTTTAGCTCAATTTTAGAGACAGGGAAGCCATTTCAAAGAGATGAAAGGGGCTCAGAGTGTAGCAGGTAAGGCATGGGGTCAGCTCTGGGTTTAAATCTTGGCTCTGCCACTTTCTTGCTCTGTGCCTCCGGTCAGCTACAAGGCTGTTTCCTCATCCATAAAGTAGAACTGCTGTGTACTTTACAGTTGTGACGTTGTGAGGCTTGTGACTAATGAGGTATATGCAGAATGCTGAGTGCAGTGCCTGCCCAGTCAGTGCTCAACCAGTGGTAGCTGCTATCACTACATGAGAGATTAGGATTCAAACCCAGGTCCTATGCTTCACCACTTCACAAACTATGTCTCTGGTTCATCCTTCCATTCACAAATATCGGCCCCCCTCCCATCAGCAGGGCCAGAGAACTCATACTCCCTTGCACAGCTGGTTGGTGGTGTCCTGCTAGGAAGCGTAGTTTATAACACAGTGACTATGGATTGTCTTGTGCCCCATCTCCAATTCATACATTGAATTCCTTACTCCCAGTACCTCACAATAAGACCTTAGTTAGAAAGAGACATTACAGATATAACTATAGGTGAATGCATACTAGAGTAGGGCCCTAATCAGTATGAGCGGTGCCCTCATAATGGGAAATTTGGACACAGATATGCACACAGGGAGCCCACCACGTGAAGACTGCAGTGACGTTGCCACAAGTCAAGGAACTACCAGAAGCTAGGAGAGAACTCAGAACAGACCCTTCCCAGTGACTTCAAAGGGAGGGCAACCCTGCTGGTACCTTGACCTTGAACTTCCAGGCTCCAGATCTGGAGGCACTAAATTTCTGTTGTTTCACTCAGTTTGTGGTATTTTGTTATGACAGCTCTAGAAAAATTACAACTACCACTAGCCATTTTCTCTGTGTGGAGATGATTCTGAAGGGCAGCTGTCCAAGACAGTGACCAGACAAATCAGGGACCATGGTCACTGCTGTCTCCCTTGGCCCCCATTGGAGCTTGGGCAAAGCCAAGCCTTGTTAAGCCTTAGTCAACTGTGTTTTTAAACAACTCGATGAAATTTTGTTTACTTAAACATCAATGTAACCGCCACGAAGATCGAGAGAGAGCATATCCAGCATACCAGATGGCCCCTATGTGGCCCTGGCGTGTCCTCCCCACACACCAGGTACCCACTATTCTGACTTTGATTGCCAACAATAGTTTTGCCTGTTCTTGTCTTCATGTAAATGGGAGTTATACAGTGTATGCTTTTTCATGTTCTTTTGCCCAATATTGCTCATAAGATTGTTGCATGTTGTTGAATACAGATGTCAATTCATTTTTTTCAATTGACCAGTAGTATAGTACGCCATTGTACAAATGTGTCACATGGATGAACATTTATATTGTTTGCAATATTTGCCTTCTATGAATAAAGTTGCTATGAAACATTCTGAAATATGTCTTTTGTCAAACATATGCACTCATTTCTCTTGGAGTAGAATTGCTGGCGTAGAATATGGGTATTTTTTACTTTAGTGAAAACTGCCACACAGTTTCCAAAGTGGTTAAACCAATTTACATGTCCCCCTGCCCTGCCCCAGCTATATATGAGATTTCCAATAGCCCTGTATCTTGACATTATCAGTCTTTTTACTTTTAGCTACACTGGTGGGTGTGTAGTGGTATCTCATTGCGGTTTTAATTTGCATTTCACTGACAGGTAAGTTTGTTGAGTACCTTTTCATATACCTATTGTCCATTTGAGTCTTTTGTCCATTTAAAAAAGCTGAAATGTTTATCTTTTTCTTACTGATTTGGAGTTCTTCATATATTCTGAATGAGTCTTTTAATGAAATTTTATCTCACCAAAAATTTATTCACACACATGTATAAACAATCACTTCAGTTTAAAAGTAATTTTGATGCTATTAAATAAAAGAATTTTTTCTGTCTTAGAAAATGACCCCAGATCACATAATACATGATACATTCATTTCATATGTACATGGTGGAACTGGGCCAGCAGAACCCACCTGATTCCCACATGCTTGAGTAGAGCACTCTGTCTGGACTGGATTCCAGAGCTGACTCAATTCAGTTTGGTTGAGCCAGGAGTGAGGGAGGTTGGCGATGAGGCTCACATGTTTCTTCTTCCTCCGGGATGTGCTGATGGTGGATCTGCATACCCCCTGGGACCAGGGTGGTGGGAAGCACAGAGTGAAGGGACCAGGATCTGGCCTCTGGTTTCCAGAGCTGGGCTCCTACAACTAAACTGCACACTCAATGTTTACTATGTATCTACCACATAGCAGGTTCTGGGGACCCAGAGATGATTAAGACACCAACCTCTTGCTGACAGAATGCATGGCTAAGCAGAAGAATTGATGAAGGGAGCAAGGAAGCATGACATGGAGTGCTAAGTGTAGTAAGTGGTGTCACCTCTGTAAAGACAGATGTTTGGTCAGGATGCTATGAGAGGAAGGCAAGATGCTCCCAGCTCTTGATGGGTCCCAGGGACATCTTCAGAGTGGAGCTGATGCCATTTGATTTGTGCCTTGATGGATGAGCAGGAGTCACCAGGCAGCGGATGGCAAGAAGGACATTCCAGGGAAGGGGTTTGGTGCAGGGCTTCCCAGAAGAGGCAATCTTGTGACTAGAGTGTAGGGCGTGAATGTTAGGTAGATCTTGGGATGGCAGAGCTTTTCCTCCCTCAGCTTCCAGGGAGCTCCGGTGCAGGAACAGTATCTCCCAAGGTGTGGGCCACAGCTTGCCAGGTCATTTCACCCTTAGGGTCAATATGTGCTTAGTAGGTGGTTCTTTGTAGGACGGTCTTTCTGTTTAAAGGAATCATTATTTTTGATCCCTTCCAATAGTTACTACTATCCACAAAACAGGGCATGCCTCCTGGACCTTCGTGAACACTCAAAGGATGGGGAGTCCACCCCTTACCTGAGATGACTTCTCTACAAAATAATCACATGACCTTTGTTATGCATTGCTTTTCTTCTGGAACTGGGACCTAGTAAACAGGAATGAAAGAAGATGGTCTCCTCAGTGCTCAGAGTTCTGGGCCCAGGGAAAAAAGCATGGCAGGAGGAACCCTTGGAACAAGGGTACATGACCAGGGTGGTAGGACTGGAGCCATGTGGCAGGTGGGAGGGACTGCATGGAGGGCATACCTGAATGACTGGGCCTGCCAGAGGAAGGTTCTGGCCTTAGTGATCTCCTGGGCCAACCTCCTTAAATCATCTCCTTCAAATGATGGCAACATGGAGTCCTTAAGAAAGAGAAATAAGTGTTATGTTAGACCCATTAAGTGACTAGATGGGACCTGAAAATCCAAACTCTCAGAAGAATTTTAGAGCTAATTAAGTGCAGCCTCCCCCACAATGCAGGAAATCTTGTGGGCCTCAGCTCGCATGTTTTCAGGGACAGGGAGCTCATTATCTGCTAAGGGAGTCATTCTGCATACAGGATACTTTGAAAGATGATGTCTAAAAGTCAATGTAGGAAGTGGGTAGTAAAAAACCAAGATGGTCTCTTGCCTTCACTGAAGTCAGTGGGGCAAGTGGTATATGCTCCTAATCTCACTGTTACTCAGTAAAATCTGTTCAGCCCTTTCTCTATTTCCTTTAGTAAAACAGAGCTTTGCAGACATGCTTTTTTCTTCTGTCACCCAATGAAATTCCAGAGTCTGACCTTACAAGGAAAGTTCTCACACTTGGCAAAAGAGTCTAAGAGAGAGATAATTGTCCCTTCTCCCTGGCAGCACTGTGGGGATGATCCATTCTGCATCCTGAAACTACTCAGAGTCTGACTTCATAAGGCACTAAACTGAGAACCTTCACAATAAATTCCTTTCCTGTGCAATAAGGACATCCATTACTTCTACTGATTCTGGTTCTGTCCTCTTTATTATTTGTAATATTTGGCCCTAATCAGTTCCTTGAACAAAGAAATCATGCAAAGCACTTGACTTCAAAAATTATGCCATGTTCTGATACATAATATTTAACCTCCAAAAAGAAATCTGGAATTCTGGTTGGTTGTGTTACTTGATAATTTGTGCTGAAAATGTTGTAACTGACAACAGAACATTCTGAAAGGTAGAAATACGTGCATAACTTTTCTAATAGGTCAGAGGAAGATTACTTGATACCTTCCTCTTGTCCCACATGTGCGACAGAACCCATGACATTACCAAATTTATTACTTAACAGGTCATTTGAATATCTGTTTCAATGGATTTAACACAGGGAGACAGAACTATGCAGGAATTAAAACAGAGCTTAGGAGCATGGGTCTCTGAGCTCCGGCTTTATCATGTACTCTGACTTCAGGTATGTTCCCAAGCCTGGCTAAACCTTCTACATCTGCGAAATGGTAGAATAGCTGGGAGGATTCACAGAGGTCATCTATATAAAGCAATGAAACTGCACATAGTAAGTGCTCAATAATGCAAACTGTTGTATCATTAAATAACACCTGAGCCTCCGCTTCTTTCCCAACCTTGCAGAGAGTCTGCCTAAGAGGAGAGCAGCAGGGAAGCCCAAGCCTTATAGTCAATACTTTGACAAGAGGACAGGGATCTTTTAGGAGGAAAAAAAAACATGTCTGTTGACGTGCTAATGAGCCATTTCAGTGGCTCCACAACCTACCCTTTCATCCATAAAGCCCTTGGTCAGCAGGCGGAGAATTTGGGAGAGCAGGTCATCACCAACAAGGCAGTGATAGCGCCCCCCAGTGAGGGAGGCCAGATTTCTCAGGAAGTTAGCTTCCACCCTGCAGCAGTGGACAGAGAGTGCTGGGGTCAGGATGACTGACCCACCCCACCAGTTCCCCGGGAGCCCAGCCTATGGGGGTCTCCTGAGGAAGTTTGTGGGGCAATGGGCCTTAGACTCTGGGGCTCTGTGCCATTGAGGCCTTGTCAGCATCACCGAGCCCACTCTCCCAGCCATACTATGGGCAGTGGCAACTGCTGTCACTTCGTGAGGTGGATTCGCCCTGCTGGTATCACCACTTAGACTGGACTCCTCAAAGCGCATGGCCAGCATACTCCAGCCCCTTCCCTAATTAGAACTCCATCCAGTGCCTACTATGTGTTAGGCCTACTAGTGACACATTGTGACCTTTACGGAGTTCATGATTTAGATGCAGAAATAAAATATGCACCTAAGTAATCACTTATTAGATAATCAACATTATTTGCCAATAACTGCATTACTTACCGGTAATGTTAACTTTTTTCTGAAGCACTTAAATCTTTCTTGCCTTACACATGTTCTTCTTTGGTGATTGTTTATAAAAATAACCATAATGACGCTGCTTTAAACCTCTTCCCCTAAATATTCAAAATTGTGCTCCCAGGAAAGATGGAGGGAAAACACAACACGTGACTGTGGGAATAGGTTCAAATCTGTTTCCGTGCTGCAGTCAGGAGAACAGGCCCTATTGCCGGGTAAGTTAAAAGTACAGAGAGGGGCCCTGGCTGGTGTGGCTCAGTGGACTGAGGGTTGGACTGTGAAGCAAAGGGTTGCTGGTTCAATTCCCAGTCAGGGCACATGCCTGGGTTGCAGGCCAGGTCCCCAGTAGGGGGCACACAAGAGGCAACCACATACTGGTGTTTCTCTCCCTCTCTTCCTCCTTCTCTAAAAATAAATAAAATCTTAAAAATATAGAAAGGGGCTTTCACGCTGGTGTGTTCCTGCCAGGCCTTCCCAATTCCTGACTCACAGGACTGGTCCCTCCTGGGGCCAGTGTCTGTGGGTTAGGCAAGCTACTCAGTCCAACTTCCTGTAGCTCACCTGCCCATGCAGCTCAGGGAAATGGTGTGTATTTTCACATTGCGCTCCTCCTTGAGTCTTTGCACTTCACTTAGAATAAGGCTGCAGCTTGTGTCTGGTTTCCCATCCGTCAGGAGGTACAATCCTTCCACATCATGAAAACTGAAAGCTTTCTGAAAGAGCATGCAATTTGTCTGGTTCAGGGGTGGGTGCTCACCAGGAAGAGAAAAACCAACACCCTGCTGTTCCCAAGGACGTGTCTGACTGGATCCCAATGACTTGTCCATTAAGACTGAGAGGCTCCCCCTTTCAGCCCACCACTGACAAGAAAGCCACTAATGTTTAGGAGAAAGAGCATGATTCACTTCTAGGCTGATTGACCCCACAAAAGTCACTTAACCTCTCTGAGCCCGTCTTCTATAAAGTGAGAACAATGAGCATCCCTTTCTCATGGGTTGTTGAGAAGATGAAAAGGTTTAACACTGAGTACATTCTAAAGCATTATACAATATCCATATATGGGGCGATGTTATTTCTTTTTTGCTACAAGGTCAGGCTCAGGGCTGGAACTTGCCAGTAATGCTTGTAAGACTGAGGTGCTTCCATGAGCATGGAGATGGGTTACCCACTGCGTGGCCTGGTGACATGCTGTGTCTGAGGTGTCCACCAGAGTGTCCTGCCACAGTTGTGGTTCCTCGGAAAAGCTGATCAGGTTAAAACTGAGGGTGGGAGGGTAGAGACGGAGGAAGAGACTGGTTAGAACATGTCAGTCTATGTTGAATCCTGGTGAAGTAACCTCCGCGAGGACCATTCATGCCTGTTAGTGGAGACCTTCACAAGGAGCCCCAGGGACCCTCCGGGAAAGGGTTGTGGACTACCTGAGAATAAGTAGGTACACAGTCAAGATTCTGGGTGCAGACAGCCAGAATCAGCCACTTGTAGGTTATGTGATCTCAGACAAATTATTTAACCTAAGACCTAGTTTCCTTTTCTGAAAAATAGGGATGATAATAACACTTGGGGTCTTTATGAGAATTGAGCAAAACCATGCATGTAGGTACTTAATAAATGTTTGCTCTTTTCAATATTAAGACAAGAACGAGTCCCAGCCTAGGATCAGTCTCCTGCTGTCCCCTTAGGATTAAACCTTCTGAGTAGAGGAACAAACAACCCACTGCCTCCACTCCTTAAAAATCAAGTACTGCTGAAACCACAATTCAAGGTGGTTCACTTCCTCTGTCTGTAATTGACCTTGGGCCTGAGTAGGATTTCTAAAATCCACTTTACTTCTACAGGATAATTCAGTGTTCTTTTGTGCTCAAGTAAGCTGTTCATTAGAATATTTCAGAAATGGCCTGGCACTATGCAACAGTGAGGAGGGAGTGCCCTTGGCCAGAGAAGCCCCAGGAACTACTCCTTTGATCTTCCACCCCTACACCCCTGCCTTTTACCTGTCACAGTGCTTCCTCAACTGCTCCCAAATCAGCAGAATCAGCTCTGTCTTCACCTTCTGCAGGTAGGGGCCCATGGACCCTGAGGTGTCCAGCAGGATGCACACTCTTTTCTCCAAAATGGTGCCGAACAGTCGGCGGCTCCCTGCTCAAGGTGGATTGGGGCAAAGGGAGTGAGGGGTTGCCCCTCCTGACTGCTTCTCCGCACTGTTGCTTTAAATACATGGTCTTGCAACACCAGTTGCCTGATTGATCATTGATCAGCTGTCAACCCACAGGGATACAGCCTTTGTGGTGTTGTTAGAGGGGTCTATTGTCCTAGGGTAGAACTGGTTGCAGGTCTGGGCTTTGAGAAATGAAGATTTCAGCTGTGGCTTTGCCTGTGACCACTTGTACAAGTGGTTGTAACTGATCTGGGCTTGAGCTTCCTCATTCCTCAAGTTAAGTAATTGAACTAAGTGGTATCTCAGTATTGTTTGGGGCTGGAAAGACATCACAGAACACAAAGTCTGTCAACTGACCAAGAGAAATCAACTGAACATCTGCTAAGTGCCTGGTGCTGTGTGAAGTGCAGTGGTGAGTGACAGAACTTGCAACTGGGCAAGGAAGACAGATGTTAGAGCTATGCCATGGACTCTGACAGCATTAATGAGGCACATAATGGGGAGAATCTGAATTGGAGAGTTGTGGATGAGGAGCATACAAGCAATGACTGCAGGATGCACAGCAGTTAGCTGAGGGAAGAGTTGGGGTGTGGGGAGAACAGCCTGTGGAAGGACAGAAGACCATGGCCTGTTTGAGAGACAGAGAAGTCAGTGTATGGAATAACAAAGGCTGAGAAGAGAGACCCACAGGGAAAGGGCAAGAGAGGAAGCTGGAGAGGTTGTTAATAGATTAGGGATTTATCTCAATGGGAAACAGAGAGGGCCAGTGACTTGCCCAGGGTCACCCAGACTGGCAGTGACAGCCGAAATTCATACCCAGATCCTTTGGTCTCTATTTTAAAGCAACTGACAACCACTGCCCTTCCAGAGGCTTCGACAAGTTGCAGTCATTGCTTTGACCCATTGCCCATGGACTGTGACTACCAGAGGACTGGACCAGACGAATTTATATAGGACCATAAGTGGCCCACACAGGGCTCTCTATAATAAAGGCTCCTGTTCTACTTCCTCTTATTGTCCCAAGACCCCACCTGGCCCCAGAGCCTAAACTCCCTCCCATTTAGTTCTAGCTGCTTGCTTGGCCTCTTGGGCTTGATACTGAGCCTACGTCCTACTCTCCAGCACACCTTCCTCTGGGATGTGAGCTGGGCTCTCCTAAGCCACCCTATCTATTCACCTCTCCCACAGGGGCCTTGATACTCTTTATAAAGAATAATGGGGGACTTTTGTCAAGACACCCTCATCTCTACCCTCATGGGCAGTTCTATGAGACCCAATCAAGACTAAACTGAGCCTCTCTAGGGTTACCCCTCAGTCACACCCAGAGAGCCAAAGTGTGGAAGATGGCCCTGCAGAACACATCTGGACAACCTGGGTCCCCTCTGGTGCCCTTTGGCCCATGCTCTATCTCCCCGTCATCCAGCACCTTGCCTGGCCTCCAAACCCAGAAGTCATGCCGTATCTGGATGACCCTCCTGGCCAAATCCCAGACCTGACAGTTTGTGAGTGCTTGGCCTGGGAAGGACTGACTCTGGTGTCCCTGAGGTTGACCTTCCTCTTCCCCTGAGGCCCCTCCAACCCTCCAAGGAAGCAAGCAGGCTCACCAGACAGCAGCCACTGCAGCCTCTGGACATAGCGTCTCATCACCTTCTTCAGGCACATGATGTACACTTCAATTTCCCTAGGCGTCCACTGAATGTGTCTTACCATCCCCTAGATTAATGCAAGCAAAGGCAAATTTCCCCCATCACTATTTCTTCATGTCCCCATCACTCCCTAAAAGGATTTAGTCCATTGTGGCTCATAATTTCCCAAACATTGTTTAACCTACATTTTTGTTTGTTTGTTTTAAAGCTTTTCTTTTATCATATTACTAGGTGTATGGTTCTAGGATGGAATGAGGAATTGGGATGATGGTTTGGTGGCAGATGTGGTCACAGTAATAATGAAAAATAAAGTATCTCTAATTTTAAAATAGAAAAGCCCTTATGGCAGGATGGGAGTCCATACATTTCGAACCAAAGGGTGATCTTGGATAGAGAGGGGGACAGCATGATTGAACTCTCTTAAAATTTTTCTGGTAGATAATTTTGGTTTTGGTGGGTATTTTTTAGCTTTGTAGTTTTCCCTCATCTTGATAATATTGCATAAAAGGGCAAGGAGAGAAAATGGGGTCTTTATAAAAAGCACGGCTAGATTTTCATTTTGTACTAATTATACCTGGTTCAGTGTCAAAGCAGTGAGAAAACAGGAGTCTGAAAGCAGGAAATAGAGACGAGAACCCTCTCACCTCCTGTGATAAGTCCCGTTCTCGCCATCCTAGCAAGACCATCATCAGTATGGGGGGACAGAGTCCTTGTCCGTGAGTATGTCAGCTGCTGCCCTGTGTTCTCAGCCAGTTTTTGACCCTCACCCCAGTGAGCCCATTTAACCTGAGTATGGCCCTAGGCTCCCCAAGGGGTCACTTTTATCCAGCAGGGTTCTGTATAACCTGTTCCCCAAGAGCAACCCGTTTTGGGGGCGGGGTTTTGCAGGAAGAACAGAAGCTACTATGCGTATATTCACAGGAAGTCCTCCCCAACCCACGCTGCCACTCGTGGCTGAGAAGAGGTTAGAGCTGGGAGAAAGTAACACCAACAACAAAATCCCAACTTACGTTGACCTCTACGCTGGGGAAGATGCTGCAGTATTTGGCTGCTGCCAGCCTCTGTACTGACTTTTGATGAGTGCAATTGGGACCAATGCGGCTGGAGATCCCCATCTTCAGCTTTTTTAGTCCATAATTTGCTACCCACTTTAGAGTAAAGAAAAGAACTATTATCTTGGGTAATTCAGGCTGAATTATTGTCTGACCCATCTATTAAAACCTCCTCTTTGAAAACTGTCTCATGTTTGAAATGGGGAGTTCCTTGGTCTTCACTGAGAGCATCCATTGCATGTAGATTCCATCCCCAGAGGTGGGGAGAGCTGCACCAGACATAGAGGCAACAGGGAACAAAACTTATTGAGTATCTGCTACTCCCTACTCTGGTGGACACTGTTGCTTCCCTAACATCATTTCAACCTCCCCCAACAAGATTGGGGTGGAATCCCTCACTAATCTCGCACTGTAATCCAATGAGGATAATTTTGGTCTACTTGTCACAAGAGTTACAAGAATGAGCAGGCTCCATGCAGTCAGAGCGCAGCCTCCAGGATTTACCAGTCAGAACCAAGCTCAGACTTCACTGAATGACTGAAGGAAGAAAGGTGTTCTATCTTCTGGATGAACAAGAAGTATTTCTATTGCTTGCAACAGAAAGGATCTAACACCACTAAGAACTTTACACAAACCCCTGGCTGGTGTGGCTCAGTGGGTTGAGCATTGGCCTGAGAACCAAAAGGTTGCTGGTTTGACTCATGGCCTGGGCACATGCCTGGGTTGTGGGCCAGGTCCCTACTTGGGGGCACATGAGAGGCAGCCAACTGATGTTTCTCTCACACACTGATGTTTCTCTCTCTCTCTCCGAAAATAAATTTAAAAAATAACTTTACATAAAATATACTTCAATTGGTCATCAATCTTAAATAAATGATAGGTACAATTGTCTTCATTTTACAAATGAGGATGTTGAGCCCCAGCCAGTGTGGCTCAGTTGGTTGGGTGGCATCCTGCAGACCAAGGGGTTGCTGGTTTGATTCACTGTCAGGGCACAGGCCTTGGTTGCAGGTTTGGTCCTTGGTCAGGGCATGTAGGGAGGGCAGCCCATCACTGTTTCTCTCTTACAATGATGCTTTTCTCCCTCACTTTCTTCCTCCCTTTCCCCTTCTAAAATCAAAAATAAAAATAAAATAAAATGAGGACATTGAGATTGAATGTAGCTAAGGGACTTGCCCAAGGTCACCCAGATAGGAGATGGTAGAATCAGATTTCAAACCTTGGTCTATTTAATCCTTAGCAAGTCATTCTAAGCAGGTTTCTTCTCACTTCCACATATGCCCACCCTCCTAGAAGTAATGGCTGGTAGGAGGAATTATTGCTTAGGGACACCTGTGCTGGTGCACACAACTTAATACCTCTTCACTTGAGCAGACTGTATCCTTCCTTGGCAGCTCAATAGAAGAGTTCATCCTTCTTAGGCTTCTTCCTTGAGGGTACTTCCTGTATACTGAGCCTGGGAGAAACACAGTAAGGTTACCTCGTGTGCCTTTCTTCCCTTCCCTCCCTTCCTCACACCACTCCCCTTTTAATGTCAATTTCTCTATCAATTGAGTCAGATGTAAAATCCCTTAGGTGCAATTTTCTGAGAGGGCAAAAGGCAGGCTGTGCGGTGGATCAGGGCAAGCCTGCTGGGACCTCTCTTCTCCACACCGCAGTGAGTGGTTCCTGGGGTCTGCACCATCTCGCAGCAGTGAGGCTGGCCTGGAGACTCCTCTCCACGCCCTCCCATGTCAGTCTAGGAGCTGAGGACACTGTCCCTCACGGATGGAATGGGAGTGCTGCACTCGGGGGGCCTGTGGAGACTTCCAGCGTTGACTTGTCTCGTTCTCCTCCAGTGTCAGAACTGCACGTCCATCTTCCTGGTCTCGGAGACCTGACTGGTTTGAGGATAGGCCTGGTCCGGAGGCACTGCTGCCCATGTCCTGGGACCACAGGAGGGTCTCCTCCCCATGGGGCCTGCTGACCTTACAGTTCCCACAGGACAAGATGGCTGTCCAGACACCTGTATCCTCCAACTTACCCACATTATTCCCAGTCTCTGTATTGACCAGTGAGAGAGACATCTATGCTTCCCTCACCTGGGTCTTCTTCTTCCATCCTGCAGTGTCCTCTCTGGCTGACTGAGCTCCAGCTGGAGGGCCTGTGGCCTGCGGGCTAGAGCGAGTGCTTCCCATACCCTGTCTCATTTCATCCTCTCTGTTCCCCAGTGTACAGGTGAGACAAGTGGGACTCTGTGTCAGTAAGACGTAGAGCAGATATTCCACCCAGGTTCTATGGATTCCAGGGCTCTGTTCTGAGCCACTCTGCTATCTTTGATGTTGGAAGATACACACTCTTAGATTTTAGGAGCTGAGTCTTTTCATGAAAATACCCATTCCTGTCACAACCAGCAGGCACTGGTCATTATTCTTATTCCATCTGAGCCTGAATTTCTTCATCAGTAAAATGGGAAGCTAACAGATTACCTGTCACATAGAATTGATCGTTACGAGCTTTAAATGGGAGTCTTAGTGGAAGGGCAGGTGCATGATCAAAGCTCATGATCGCTGATCATTTTGGTTACTATCATTATTAATGCATCTCAGCCATGCCCGTGTGTACACCCCAAGGGCAGCCTCACCTGGTGGGGTGCTCACTTTGCCACTGAGTGGCCGCCACACCACAGCTTTCAATAAGGGACTTCTCTCTCCATCAGGGTCATCTCTAGTGCTCTAGAAAACAGGCAGTCTTTCCCATCAGTGGCCT
>PVKM010035908.1:0-14993 GCA_004027735.1 Carollia perspicillata
AGGAAATGGCGGTTGACAGAAAAAGGAGCAAGTCCCACCTTCCTTCAAACTGCAGATACCTTCGCTGCTCCCAGATTGGCCACCGGACTCTTCTCCAGTGGCCTGCGTGTGGCGCTGGGTGGCCTCCCTGGTCTCCTGGTCTCCTGAGCTCTAATTGCATGTGCAGCCTGGGTGACATGCTCTCTTCCTTGTCTTCCAGTTTCTTGATATGTTGTCACCGTGTCCCCTACAAGGGACACATCTCCTTGGAGAGCTTGGGATGGAGTCTTCTAATTCTTTTTTTATCCTCTCAGCACCTAACTGTGTTCAGCAAAAACCCACCGAGTGAGACTCACTTGTTAGATGGTAAATCTTTTCTCTGGCTGTGCAACGATCCTTTCGGGGGCCCGTGGAGACTTCTTGCTTTCTGACTGTACTGAGACCCTCGCCGGTGAACAGGGCTCAGAAAGCCACGTCTTGGACGAGGGCCAGCCTGGGAGCTGGGAGTGCCATGCCGGTGCCTCGGGGTGGGGAAGGTTTTCACCCACAGTTCCTTGTGTGCTCCTTCATGTCTGGTTTCTTTTCTATAGCTTCCCAGGCTGCAGCACACCCAGTAGGGCCATACATTTAGACGAGACTCCAAGCCTCTCGTGGAAGCTTCCTGTATCTAATGAAACAAATGCAGTGGTCCAGTCTCTGCTTACCCTTTTCCGTCTCAGCTTTCACCCTTCCCAACTGTGGATGCCGTGGACGTGTGAATGGCGACCAGCTAGGTAGGGTGCGGGGTGGATCAGCGGGGAACTAGTATTTGTTGGATTGTTTTAGCTGGCAGAAAAAGGAATCATCAGTGTGTCTTAGTGTGAACTTGGAGCCACACGGGGCTGGGCAGGTTGTGCTCTGCAGGACTCTCAGGAACCATTTGCGTCATAGCGAAAACGAGGCCTCGTTTTCCATAGCGATGCGAGGCCTCGGCGGAGTGCAGTGAACAACCCGTGTGGCCACAAATAAAGGTCTGCAGGGCCCTCCCCCCAGTTCTCCTGAATCAGAATCTCTAGGGAAGGGGCCCAGGAGTCTGCATTTCAGTAACTTGCACAGATTCCTATTGGCAGTAATGTTTGAAAATCATGGCTTAAGATACAGGTTTTAAGAGAGGGTTACTCCAGAAGGAAAGGAACGCGGGAGAGGATCTCAGATACATCACTGGTTCCTCTGCTTCCCAGGCTTAAACACTCAGCTGGCCTCAGGGGTCCCTCCAGGAACCACTGCTGTTCCGAATGTGGCAGCCCTGCTAGTGATCGGGTCATCTTGTCAACTCTTTCTAAGTAGATGCTTTCTTTTCTGTGTGCTTTTACTTACCAGCTCTCCAAGCAAGAGGTTCAGATCAGGCTGGGCTGCCACTGCCCAATATGGAGTTCTTCACCCAGGTAGCTTCTCAACCCAAGGCATCTCTCTGGCATAGGCCTTGCTCACGTTCATCTTACATACACATGGTTGCCTTGGGCCTGGGCGTTCAAGTGTGCTTCGGCGACCACCAGCTCCAGCATCTTAATGGAGGAAGAACTCCCCACGACCCCTTCCCTCTGAAGGGCGTTGTGGGCACTGCCAGTGCGTTATCATTTACTAGGACAGGAAGGAAATGTAATTATTCTATATACCACCCAGATGCCATGTCCCTAATAAGAAAAGCATATATATATATATGTGTGTGTGTGTGTATTTGTATGTGTGTGTATATATATGCATATACGTATATATGTATACACACCCACATATGGTAGCACCTCATGCCAGAGACTTTCTCAAAGCATTTGATTAGCATTCATATGTTTAGCTTTCTTTCTTTGTTTTTTAAAGGTTTTATTTATTTACTTTTAGAGAGAGGGGAAGGAAGAGAGAGAGGGTGTAAAACATCAATGTGTGGTTGTCTTTCACACTCCCCCTGCTGGGGACCTGGCCCACAACCCAGGCATGTGCCCTGACTGGGAATCGAACCAGTGACCCTTTGGTTCACAGGCCGGCACTCAATCCACTGAGCCACATCAGCCAGGGCCATATGTTTAACTTTCAAAAACAACTTTTTTTGGTAGGAGATGCTATTATTATCTTCATTTTATAGATTAACAAATTGAGGCATAGAACTTGCCCAACAGTTAGTATATGGTGGAGCCATAATTCAAACCTACACAATTTAGCATTGAAGCCACTGTTCTTCACAACTGTGTTGGTGTCACAACAGAGGATCGTTGTGTGTGTGTGTGTGTGTGTGTGTGTGTGTGTTGGGGGCAGGCAGTTGTAAGAAGAAGCATGCAGGGCACAAATTAGTTCAAAAGGTGACGGTGAGCAGAAACCTGCATTGGTGTGGGTTGGGGGAGGCAGCTGAAAGACAATGACACACAGATGTCACAAAGCAACGAGACACAGCTGGCTTGCTTTGCGGGCAGAGAGGATTCTAGCAAGAGATTTTGAGGGGTTTCCCTTACTTCTGCCCTGACTTCTTAAAAAGGAGCAAAACTGGCATCTAGTTGTCTATAGTCCCTATTAAAATAAGGTCCTATGAAACACCCTCCTTCGAAGCCTTACCCCTCCTCCATCCTAGCCAGTACCCCAGGATCTGGCACTACTTGACTGACAAGCCTTGAGAATTTAGGATTAGACAAGACGTTTAGATCTGAGTGTGTTTGAGAGAAGTAGGTGGAGAGTGGTGTGTATGCTTTGCCGAGGAGCATGGAGTTTGTGGTTGGAATGTGGGAAGGGCAGACACGTCACCCTGAAGCTCTGAGGGTCCAAGCCCAAAGCAGCTACTAAGCTGTCAACCAGTCTCCACTAAAGATCAAGGCAATTATTCCAGCAATTCAGGAGGAAGGGGAGCTATTGATTTACTAGAGTAATGATCTCCATTTCCTTTCTCTGTCAGCGGGTACTAATCTGGTCCACACGCGTCGATGCGTGCCACATTGCTGGGCGGGGGCTGCCTCCTAATCTTCAACTTTGTGAGAAAAGCCCAGCAATCCTGGAAATATCGTTGTGGGGCACTTATGGGTCTCGTTAAGGTCTCCTTGGTGCTTCTGACATGCAACCTGTCACCTTTCATTAGCTACTATTCTCTTTCAATCAGTGGTTTAGGAAGTAACAGGGAAGACTTGACTTGAAAATAATATGGCTATTTAGTATTATTCCCAAGTCACACTCAATTTCTTCTAGGCCAGGAGTGATTTTGCATAGTCCTGACTCAAGGCAGGGGGGTGGACATGATGGTCGTTGCTTTCCCAAATCCTGAGTAGGCTGGTCGGTCTGTGCGAAGTGTGGGTTCTGGCTAACACTTGGCCCACTGTGTGGATTAGGTATTTATACACCCCAAATCCACAGGTCCTGGTGCTGAGAGCAGAATTTCAAGGAGGGGTTGTAGTTCTCTGGGTGAGTTGTTACTCTGAAAAACACTCACAAAGATGTTCTCTGTAAAACGATTACTCCAGAGACTTGCAGAGTTTTGAGACAACTGAATGCAAGATAAGAAAGGGGATATCTTGGAGGAGATGGACGTCCACCCCACTGGGACACTTCTCTGAGGCACGTTATTGGCTTCAAGGCAAGCGGCCATGAAAGCGTGCCTTTTCTTGAGAGTAAACACTCTGTGTTTTGAAGTGAATGGAGAAAGGGGGTGTTTTGGTTCCCTATATCGGTTTCCAGACATGAGTGTATTGTACAATGTACTTCAATCTACGCTGCTGCCAAATATAACTTACTGTTACTCAGATGACTCAGAAGACCCTCTGGGATCAAGATAAATAGCAAATATGTCCTCCTGCAGCTGTGTGGAGGGGTCATTTCCCAGCGACTTCCAGCAGTGAGTCAGAAAGAGAAGAATAAATGCCCCTTTCTGTTATTTTCTTCTAATCTAAACCAACCACCCGCTCGATTAGAATTTAGAGTTTACCTAGGACTGCCAAGGGATTGTACGGGTGTGTGGAGAGTATGAAGAAGTGCAAACAGTGAACTCATTGGTTGTAAATAGAGTATCATCTACACAGGCTCTTTGTCAGAGCTGGAGATGAGCGCTCAGCCTTGGGGGTTGGTGATGGGTGCGGTACCTCTGCCCCCCGTGTCCACCCCACTGCCCTTCTAGTGTACCTTCCCACGTGGCAGTGCCAGGAGAGCCAAGCACCGCATTCTCCAGTCTCCCCTGCCCTCAGGGCTCTGGTTGCGATCAAAGTTCAGCCATTCTGTTGCTCTGGTACAAGGTTCAGAAGGCAGAAATGAAGCAGAGACCACACTTTCACTGCTTCTGATTTTACTTTTAAAAGTTTGGCGGTGGGCCCTGGCTGGGTGGCTCAGTTGGTTGGAGTGTCATTCCATACACCAAAAGGTTGCAGGTTCAATTCCCAGGCAGGGCACATGCCTAGGTTGTGGGTTTGATCTCTAGTTGCATGTACAGGAGGCAACTGATTGATGTTTCTCTCTCACATTGATCTCTCTCTCTCTCAAACCAATAAACACATCATTGGATGAGGATTAAAAAAAAGAATACAAGTTTGGTGGTGGAGGAACTTCTATTTTCTGTGGCAGCATTCACAGAATTGTGTGGGTGTCAAGAGGCAGGTCACAGGGAACCCATTCTGCAGGTAAAGATTAAATCGTGTCTGGTTTCGTGTGGAGCTGGCTTCCTGTCCTCGCCGGCCATCACACTGAAGTGGCTTTCTGACTTTGGCAGACATATTTTATTTAGGGGGTGGCAGCTTCCTAGTCTTGGGAGTGGCTTTAGGGGCCAATAACCTAAGTCTGTTTCCCCGCCTCTCCCAATGACTCAGCGAGCTTTTTAATGCCCTGTAATAAATCCTTTCATGCTTCAGCTTGCTAGAATGGCTTATGTTCCCTGTAGCTGAACTCTGTCCATGACAGTGCTTGGTGCCGGGAGGGTTACAGGAAACAGACCAAAGAAATTAGAAAACTGGATTTGCTTTTTCTGACTTGACTGGGTGTGACAGGAGCAATGATTATGTCAGCATCAGCTCATGCAGTACTGGCAGTGTATGACACGGAGTGGCAGAATAGTCACTTAAAATGTCGGTCCCTGGGAACGAAGCGCCCAGTGCCAGCAAGGCTTTGGTAGACCGAGGGCCTGTGGACCGTCATGGTGAGAATAGGGAACACAGGGAATGTGGGGTAGGGTAGCTATTTCTGTCTGTTAGAGAACTCAAAGAAAGAAAATTACACGGTCAGGATTTTAAAGTTACCTGAATGAGGCATGATCCTAGGGCCGAGATCCTATGAATTTCTAGAAGAATCATTCATTTCACGCAACTGCAGGGCTGATACACTCTAACATCCAATGCTGTCTGATCCTGTGTGTTGATGATTAAGATAACCTGAACTCACAGGGTCACTAGGCCTCTTATGGAAAAGTTTGGGTATTAATTGGGAAAGACTGGGATTCTGAGAACTGAGGCCATCTGGGTGGGTTCAAGAGAGCCTGAGTACCAGGATCTCCAAAACTCCACCAAACCTCTGTTGACAATAGAAGCACCTCCTCCTCCCCCATCCAGTGAGGCCGGTCCAGCTTGGCTTAGGGGCTCTGTAATGACTTTTCTGTGGTAGTTTCCTTGCAAGGAGATGCCAGTTTCCCTCTTCTCCCCATTTCCCACAACTCATTGTTCCAGGTCTATAACTAAAGTCAAACACCGAGCATGTCCCCAGAAGGACAAGTTCAGTGGCTATCTTATGAGGCAAGGATTTAAATGCCCAAGGAGTTGCAAGATTTTGCTCATTTATGTCACCAAAATACTAGGGAATAGTTGTGGGGATGGGTTATGAGAACCTAGACCAGAAAAGAAAAAAGCATAATGTTAAGTCTGGATTAATTTATTACCGTGAGTGTGTTTTCCAAACATTCTGGATTGATTGTTCTAGTTTGTGCAGCTGGAAGTGATTCTCACTCTTGGCATGGCTGATTGGGTAGAAATGACCTTAATGGTAGCCTACGTGGAGGGAAAGTGAGGTGTGGAAATGCATGGTATGGTGTAGGGGGGAGAATCCCAGCACTTACGAGAAAGGACTATTGAAGCAGGTATTTCGCGTAGGAACTAGTAGCTCACTAAGGGGGCCTAGAGGACACTCTTTTCACCAAGGCCTTGAGAAACAAAACTGGGAGCTATACATCCTTGGAAAGTATTGCAGGGGAGTTCTCGGTCAGTCAGGAGTGCAGGTGAGAGATGCTGCTGTTGAAATGTACATTTTGATTGCAGTGGGTCCGTCGTGATCATGGAGGGGCAGTGGACAAGTAGCAACACTTACATGTTGGAAGCAAGGTGGAAGCAACTTCTAGCAGAGCCTGAGCAGTATCTGATATCTACTGGCAGTTCATTTATCATGATTTTCTAAGAACGAATAGAGGACCATTCCTTCAGAACCCCACTTGATATATATATGCACACACAATACCGTAGACCTGAAAAACATACACCCAACTGGAGTCCCAATGGTGAGAAGTCAAAGGTCTTCACTCAATTTCCAGACCAGTTACCAACCTGGAGCCATTGAATAAAGGGAACACCAGAACCCCGGATCCTATCAAGAAAGTGTACTGTAAGTCTTTTCTCTTAGCCTTCCTCAAAGAAACCTGTAACTCTTTAATAACTGAACTCTGCAGTGGGAAAAGAAGCCACCAAGACTTCTGAGGGCTTATCGGGTTCTAGCTTTCAATAACATGAAACCCCTAAGGCTCACAACACCACTGTGGCTCTGTAATGGTGACAGCTGGAATTTGGGTCTGAGTTTATCTGTCAGTGGACCCAGTGGGCTTGTGAAGCCCTTTTGTAACTATTTCCCCTACTTGTCAATGAATAGTTGGTGTAGACGTTCCAGCCCCTGCAGAATTGCCACAGTGGTTCTGTGAAGGAAGGGCTATTAACTGTAAAGGATCAGGTGGAAGCTGCAACTCTCTCTATCAAAATAGTGAACGGAAACAATACCCTGAGGAAATCACAAAGATTACTGCCCTCATAGAAAGCATAAATAAAAGGACAGTGGTAATGATTCTCCTTATATCTACATTCAGTTCATCTACTTGGCCTCGACAGAAAAACCATGGGTCTTAAAGCAGGACAGTAGCTCCCTGTAAACTTCATCAGATGGCAACTCCAGTTGTAGTTCCTGTTTCACGTGTCAAATTAACACAGTTCCTAGCACCTGGTATGGACCTATAAATTGGACAAATACTTTTTAAAAATGTTAGTACAGAATACCAGAAACAGAGAAACAATTGTCTTTTACCTTATAAAAATAGTAGTATTCTTTCCCTGCCCCGTCTCTGGGCTGTGCCAACTCTCAGATTCTCAGTCATATTTTAGTGTTCAGGGATGTCGACCATCCCACCACTTTATAAAATGTCACAGTGGGCCGCCATGTCAGTGACAACATTCGGTTGCACCTGGTGAAAAAGAAGTGATAGGCTCTTTTCTTAGTAAGATGCATACATGACAGAAGATACTTTTAAAATTCTTGAAGAACTGTGAGGCGCTGTCACCTCAGTTAGGTTCACAGAAGGCCATTGGTGGAGCAGTTTGAGGTATCCCATCCCAAAAGAAAGACTAGTTGTTCTACATTTCACCAAAAAAGAGGCACAAGCTTGGCAGGTGATTTTTTGGCTTTTGAAGACAGCATATCCCACATTTGGGTGCAGCTCAGACCCATTTACTGAGTAACCTGTAAGGCTGCCAGCCTTGTGTGGGGCCCGGGGTGTGGAGAGGCTTTTCCAGTGGTTCAGGCTGCATTGCAAACAGTACACTGGCCCTAATAACCCAGCTGATCTAGTGGTGACGGAAGCATCTTTCTCTGATGAGGATGGTGCATGGAGTCTACAGCAAGCCTCTACAGAAGTATTACAGTACAGATCCCTGGGATTTTAGAATGCAGTCATGCCATTTGTCTGTGGATTACTTTCCCTTTAAGAAATTGGCCTGACTTGCTTCTTCTGGAACAGCAAGTGATCATGTCACCTGAGCTGTCCATCATGGGCTGGGTGTCATTCACCAAGCTAACAGAATGGGTCTTCTCATTCTTCAACCCTTCATCTCCAAGTGGTCTTGAAGACACAAGGACATTGAATGAATAGAGAGCTCATACTCCAGGGGTATCACCTACTGCTACATTGACTCTCCCTCAGTCCATACCTATAGATCCTTAAGATAGGCCCAATAAACAAGTTACCTGAGAAGGGATAGAAAATCAAGCCTGCTTTATTGTCATGTCCTGTGTGATATGCTTATATCACCTGGAAGTCAATTTCTTTGGGCTTACAGCCCTGCTCAGTGGTGATCTCGAAGGACATTTGGGAAAGAAAACTTCTAATTGGGAAAAACATGTCAATATTGCCTGAAAATAAAGATGTTCCAAGGTCCAGGTCAACACAGATTCACTGGTATGGCCAATAGGCACTAAGTCGCCTGGATGGTCAGAGATTTGGAAGGAAAAAGATCGGAGGACTTACATCAAAAAGGACTGGGAAGAGGTATGTGAATTGAACTCCTAGGATGGGCACACAATATGAGCATATGTATGACCCATGGATTTGCTCAGAATAGAACATGTTTTGAGAAGAGCTTGCTGGGAAATGAATTGGACACATTGACCTGTTTTGTGGATATCTGTAAGCCTCTTTCCCCAGTCTGACAGATTGTTTCCTCATGATTAGATTCAGGTTATGCATATTTTGGCAAGAATACCAGATAATTAATGTTGTGTCCTTCTCAATCAAAACATCAGGAGGCACATGATATCAATTTGTCTCATTAAATTGGAATTTGTGATTGCCACTCACCATTTTGGGCACCTTGTGCAAATGGACCAACAAGCAAGAGACAGCTCAGTACTGTGTCAGCTGGGTAAATACGCCCAGTTATCAAGGGGAAACAGATTGCCATTGTGCAGTGGGCTCAGGGAGAGGTGTGTTTGGAACCCACGGTATTCCCTGGGGTATTGCATAGTAGTGCCATGCCCAGGGTAAAGGTTATCTTATATCAAAATATATATTTAATGTGTATATTTATTTAAATTGTATATTTAATATTAACTTTTAATGGAAGGATATAGAAATCTAGTATAATCAGGATCACCAGGGGTTCAGATCCTCTAGCAATAATGATCTGGGTGATTCTACCAGCTTGTTAATCACCTGGCCCAGCCATGGTGCTGACTGAGGTCAAAAGTGACCAATATTAAGCTGTGGAGGCAAAAAGTTGTAAATACCAACTATAGATAGTCTTGTGACTAAAAGCGGAGCTATCATAACCACTCATGATTTCTTCTTTGTTCTGTTATGTGTATTTTATACATAGTAACCCTTTTCCTTCCTCCTTTCCCTTTCCTCACAATATTATAAAAGGTCTACTGGTGGTGGTTACATTTTAAAGTTAATTTATCTATTATAGATAGAATATCATGGTGGGGTTGTGAATGAACTAGAGAAGGAATGGATATTACCCAAAGATAGATGCAGAGATTTGTGGAACTTTGGTAAAGGCGAGTGCATTTTTTTTTAACAAAGTGCTGTTATAATGTTATTGTTTGGAAACTGAAATATGGAGAGAAGGCAAGTATGGATATTGGAAAGCCAGAGGAACAGTCAATGGCATTTATGGTAGATTGGTGCTCAATAGCCATTCACATTTCCTTCTGTGAATTTTTCTGACCTGGAAAAGTTAGAAAGTAAAAAAAATTTTTTTTTACCCAGACTCTCTTGCAGCTAATTTTAAATGCCGTTTAGGCCAATCAAATATGACTGAGCAAGATTTGGAAGGCAGAAGAGACATGGAGGCTGTACTTCTGCTGTGCTCACTTCTTTTCAGAAAGTGCAGTCATGGAGGGATTTGCTTCCCTGCGCTCATACCCCCCCACACCCCCCCACCCACACCCCCACCATGCAGCAGCATGAACATGGATACCGGTGTCTAGTAACTCAGTTGGCTTGAGTGCTAAGAGGCAGAGCCCAGGGCCTCCCTTCTGCTGGTGTGTGGTATGTGTCAGGGCTGGCGGTGCAAGGTCCTGGGGTGGTGGCTTTCTCATTGCTGTGGCTTCCTGATCAGAGCCGTGGAGTGTGATTCTGGAGCCAGCTGCTTCCTGATTACAGAAGAGGCAGAAACTCCTTTGGTGATCCATTTCTGCACTGTGGCTTTTTGTTACTGAAAGAGTAACCTGGAGGCTGTTTCTTTAGGTTTCCCAATGATTCTGTAAGCCTTTATAGTGAGCCTGTTGTACATATTTCTCCTGCTTAAACTAGCTGTGATGGATTCTGTCCTTTGCAAGGAGCCTCTGATCCACATAGGGACCCAAGAGACTATGTCCTGTGCCAATATGTTACCTGAGAAACAAGCAAGGTTCAGGTGTGGCTTCTGCACTGACATTTGTCATGCTGTGCGTTATTCTGGAGAGAAATCTGCCCAAAATTACATGTCAGTTCATGTCTTTCATTTCTCTTTCGTCAGCTTTTGATTCTGATGGAAAATGGATATGGTCTGAAGAATAGGAACCCAAAACTGTTGAGTTATTGAGGGGTTCACACCCTGTATGACAATTCTCAAACTTATCTGCACATGAGACTAGTGGGGAGTTTAAAAAGTTCCTGATTCCTGGACCAAATAAGTCAGAATCTTCTAGGTGGTTCCAATGTGTACCCAAGGTGGAACAGCCACTGCAGTCTGGGAAGAGAGGGAGAGAGGTGAATTCTCAGGTTATGTATCAGTTGCACCTGGGGAGAAAGAACATGCCAGTAAAGAAGCAAATTTTCTATCTCAGTCACAAATACAAAATGGGCCTTGCTGGGCTAAACTCAAGGTGTTGGCAGGACTGGGTTTCTTTCTGGAAACCCTAGGGGAGAATCTGGGTTTTTTTTTTTTTTTTTTGGCTTTTCTGGGTTCTAGAGGTAGCCTGCTTTCCTTGGTTCTTGGTCTCCTTCCATCTTCAAAGCCAGAAAAGGCTCATTGAGCCTTTCTCTTGATGACGTGTTTAAGGACCCCACGAAAGCACTGGGCCTGCTGGGATAATCGAGGTTCATCTGCCCATCACAAGGCTGGTTGATTAGCAACTTACTTTGACCTTCAACCTTAATTCTTCCTTGCTCTGTAACCTAACACAGTCACAGGTTGTGTGGGTTAGGATGTGGATATCCGTGGGGGCCATTATTCTGTTTATCGTAAGGAAATAAGGAACAATGGCCCTGGGGGAGAAACACCCTATGGATTCTTTCCCCACACTTTTTGAATCAGAAGAGGTAACAATATCAAAAACTCTTAAAATGTTAATTCAAATGCAATGGGAAGCCTTCACACTGTACAATGAAGCATAAGAGTTAGCTGGAATGGATTGCTAAGACGTTAGATGATAATTTGAGATGGTTTAGTCTTGCCACTTTTGCAATATTATATTCCAATGATTTGAAAGTTCTTTGCAATCACCTGGATGCCTGGCTATAGATAACAGGAGACAATATACATGAAAAGCTTCTAGTTTGCTGATCTGTGGCCTCTTGTTAGGAACCAGGAGGGGCCCTACTATGAACAGGTGGTCCTGCTAGCTAATTGTTTCTCTTTTTCTAAGAGACATTCAACATTAACCATTCTAAAATGAAAAATCATTCTTTTGAAAGATATCCTCCAACATTTATTGCTTCGTATCTAGTAACCAGCGCTGTAGGCGAATTCATCTAGTTCTAGTAGGGCATGTTGTGCAGCTAATTCAACCAGACAGGTTCGTTGGGAAGCTGTTGCTCAGGAGGATGTCTCTGAAATTGTTTTTTGACCTTGCCAAATGGTTGCGAGCACCTGCTTTACACATGCTCCATGCCAGGAGTCTCAGGGCCGTGACTCATGGTATAGAATGCCCCAACCTTTGCACTGATTTGCTGCCTTGTTAGAGTCGATCCTGTATCTCAAGGGAATTTCTGGCTTTGTCCACAGGCACCCTGCAGATGCTCACTTCGCCACTTGTCCTCTGATCTCAAAGGCGCCTGGATCCATCCTTAACCAGCATCTTGTACTCTCTACACACATGGGGTCCTTGACTGGAAACCAGTGGTCTGTGTTTCCCTGGGGCCACACTCAGTGGGCCTGGAGTGAAGTAAGGTTATAATCATTGGAACAAAGTTGGGTATCTGGCTCCCTGGCCACCCCAAGACCAGATTCGCAGGCCTTTCAGCCCTGCCCTTTGGGGTGCTCTTGCCCGACAATCCTCCTTGTGGCTCCAGTTCCCTCCTCTCCGGGCCTGAGGTTGGCCTCATGGGCCCTGGCTCCTAGGTGGCTGCCCCGGCTGCCCGGAAGCTTCCATCCTTATCTAAATTTGAGGCACAGTTACAGGCTCTCTACCAGCTTTGTCAGGAGCTTTCCCCAGTCTTGGCTTTCTCCTTTTATTTATATGGTCCCTGCTGCTGATTCTTTGTTCTAATTTGCATTATGTCATCACGTTACTATAGGTGTTCTTGTTGAAAGCTCTTCAAGTCCTCCAAGGACTAATGCAGGACACAAATATATAGAATAGTGACACTGATGCCCCTCTCCCCATGGAGAGACTGGTGATGACTGTGAGCTGTGCACTTCACTCCGTCATGTGGAAGGGTGGGGGGCTGGGGCAAACGTCACCCATTTCACTCTGTTGATCAAGGGAGATTTTGCTCCCTGGGCCCGAAGAAGGGAGCTCTACCCAATCAGTTGTGTTTCCCAAATATCCCAGACAGGCACACGGTCCATGAATCCATCACACACACCAGAATTTAATCTCAGATGCGAGTCGGTGGAAAAAATGATCACCTGGCTCTTTCATTTTGGTAAAACATTAAAAAATAAATGAAATATAGCTAGCTGATTCCCCACTCTTGCAAAAATTTTCTCCGACATAAATAAAAAAAGACCCAATTTTATCTCACTCGGCAGTCTCTACCACTCAGATCAAAAAGGTCACGTTGGGTTGTGCGCCTGAAAGAGACATTAGCCTGAGGAAAAGTTGTGAAGCTCGTCTGATTCCAGGCTCCCTTTTCCTTCTCTCCTCTTTCTTGCCCGCCCCGCCTCACGCTGTGCATTCCTCCCTGCGCTGGATGGAGTTGCCACTCGGGCCCCACTGTTGTGCTAATAATAGCGATGGCTGCTATTTGTCAAGCCCTTACCGCTTGCCAGGGTGTGCGAAGCACCCTAGATCCATTACCTCACCCCTTCCTCCCAGGGGCCCTCCAGGAGGACGGGCATGCTGTGTAATGAGCGAGGGCAGACCCGTGTTTAATAGCGGCGTGGTGCCCTTTGTCAGCACTCAAATAACAAAGTCGCTGGTAGTCTTAACTTTTTCATGCTCGGCCTAAAATATATTGGTAAATAGGATGCTGGCTGCAGAGAGGAAGTAGTGGGCAGACTGTGGGGAATTGGAGTTAATGCTTTATATATATATTTTTTAATCCTTTCCCTGAGCAGTAATTACTGGGGGTAAACGAAAGTTCTGGGATCTGTTGCTTCACATTGAAATTTAACTGCTTCCTTCCTGGCAATGAAACAACTGGTGAGACTGAGCAAAGACGAGAGCCTAAGATGTGGGAAAGTGCTACATTTTGAACTTGACTTCTCCTGATAGGCTGAAGATGAACTATCATTTGTCATGCTCCTTCGTGTGAGAAAACAAAAGTACCAGACCTCTATGTATCCTGCAGGCAGGACGTTCTGGGCTGTCTCTGGAAGGTTGGGCCTTTGGGGTTCGAGCAAACGCATCAGGAGAAGGCGGCAGGTCAGGGGAGACTGGGCTTTTTGTTTTTGCTTCTACCTCCTCTTGGGGTGTACATCATCTCCCTGCCTTCTTCTCTGTCCCAGGGAAGCCACCTGTGTGAAGAGATCTCCAGAGTTCTTCTGCTTCACACGTAAAGCCCTGCAGGTTGCGTTCAAAGCCAGAGTCTGGGGCTCTGGGGACTGGCAGTGTTCCCAAGCCAGGCAGCCGGTTCTCACCCGGGGGCACAGGGCCAGCTCGTGGGGCGCCAGGCCGCCGAGGGAGCACCGTCTTGCATCAGACGCCGGAGATCTTTCATCACGTTGCTCCGCCAATGAGGCTGGAACAACCACAGTTGAAAACTGACGCAACAGGGCAGGAGGGGTTGGCAGCCTGAGAGTTAAGCTGCTCCTGTGAAAGGGAAGATGGAAAGGGAAATTAAAAACAATAGCTTGAGGCCCTGAAGGTGAATGACCAGCTGCACATGACCCGAGATTATCCCTCATCTTTTAAGAGGACCTGAAAGGGCATATAATTAAGTCACTCAGAGGCCAGGTTATGAGGGAGGTTGGCGATTCCTTAGAATATTAGCCTTTCTGAGTTTCAGTAACATGCATAAGGTCTGGACCGCAGGTTGGTTTTTGTTATTCATTTGTGTTACGCCTTGGTGTTAAAAAGAACACATGAAACACAATTTACAGAGGTGGGCTGAAGAATGGTCCCCCAAAATATCAGATCCTAATCCCTGGAGCCCAGGAATGTTTTCTTATTTTTAAAATTTGTCTTCGTGGGTGTGCGATTGAGTTAAGGGCCTTGAGATGGAACAAAAGATTATCCTATACAATTCAGTAGGCACTACAAAATTACAGTGTAATTCTTTTTAGGAAGGAAACAGAAAATGATTGGACATACACAGAGGAGGAGAAGGCGGTGTGACCACAGAAGTGGAGACTGAAGGGATGTGGCCACAAGCCAATACACACTGGCCGCCACCAGAAGCTGGAGGGGGCAAGGAAGGGCATCTCCCCTCAAGCCTGTGGAGGAAGCACGGTCCCGCTAACACCTTGATTTTGACCCAGTGACACTGATTTGAGACTTCTGGCCACCAGAACTGTGAGAAAACACATCCTGTTGCTGTAAGCCAGCAAGTCTGTGGTAATACGATGTGGTAGTCACAGGACTCTACTATACTTGCCTAACTTGAACCTCCTTCAGTTAGACTCTTAAGTCATCAATATCGGTCTCTCTACTGAAAAATAGGGCAGTCCCCACCTGTGTCTGGAGAAAAG
>PVKM010035909.1:0-14989 GCA_004027735.1 Carollia perspicillata
TATAGCTGTGAATAAAACAGACAATGCTGGCATGGAATTTACAGGCTGGACATTAAACAAATAAGAATACAAATCGATGTGTAGAGTTACACGTTGGGATGGGTACCATGAAGGAACAACAGTGCGATCAGAGACTTTAACCAGGAAAAGTATGTATAAGGCCAAGAAACTCTTCCCAACTGTTGATAAAATGAAAGAGCCACTTGCCTGCTGCTTGTAAGTGAAAGGTTTTAGAAAGCTTTGCCTGTCAGAGTTGGATATGGAGCATCACATTCCTGGCCAGCTCATGAGCCCTCAGGGGAGAAGCTGGTACCTCAAGCTCTGCACAGACCTTGCTGAAATAGAAGCCTTTCTAAAAGCAACTGCTGACTCCTTAATATACTCACATATCCCAACCCGAGGCACCTCTCACTTAAGTGTGCACGCAGCATTTTACAAAGAGTTGAGATCTTTCACACAGATTCATTCAGTTGAACATCATCGTAGAGCTACATAGAATGCAGGCGGGTTTGAATATCCTACTTGAGAGATGAGGAAATTGAAGCCTCGACAGGTAAGGTGACTTAACCAATGTCACCGAGCTAGGAAGGCACCCCGATCTGCCACCCAGCTCTCACTAGAAGCACCTTGGGCCAGGAAATCGTGACTCTCAGATAAGACAGCTGCAGGTCTCTGAGCCTGGATAAAGTCACCCAGGAGTCCCATGAAGTTCCCGAGAACAATGATCAGGGACATCAAGCAGCTTGAGAAAGGTTTCTAGAATGCAGCCTCCCCAGCCTGAGACACAGGTACCCTTGCCAACTTTCCCAGATTAGAACAGGTTCGCCTGGACTCTTTCCAAGTGCCTCTGACTAACAGAGAAAAGTATTTTTCCACTGCAAACACTGCAGGCAGGCACCAGACTCCTGAGAGGGGAGGGCAGAGATTGCATCCAGATTCCTATACAGACGAGCCATCAAGTTATCCCGATACCCTGTGAGCCACCTGGCTGAACACCTACCCCTGGGGGTGGCAGTCTTGGGCAGTTTCTCGATCTTGGCACAGCTAACATTCATTTCCGGCTGGATATTTCTTTGTTGCGAGGGATGCCCTTGCATTGTAGGATTGTTTAGCAGCATCCCTGGCCTCTACCAACTGGATGGTAATAGCACCCCCTAGTTGTGACAACCAACTATGTCTTCAGACATTGCAAATGTCCCCCAGGGTTGAGAATCACTGGTCTAGGGCCTATGGAGAAAGGAAAGCAGAATGCATTCCCTTCCTCTCATCCTAGCCCACCCCACCCCATCCTGTCTTACTGGACGGATACATGGTCACATCACAGAAACTCTCCTTTAATCAGCATCACACCCAGCCTTCCCGAAGGAGACTGGGAGCAGCCTCTGTGCTGATACGGCCTGCAGCTAGGTCCTGGGAACAATTCACCACCAGCGCTTGTGAAAACTACTGGAGTCAAATAACTCCGTGTTCCACTAATGAGCTGCTTCTGACCCTGTGAGCAAATCTTGTTCAAAATTAACGTGAGTAGCTGAGTCTGATTAAACCGGAGGCCCTGGGTGTTCCTTCTCAATGACACTGAGCCCGGTCAGAGGCATCCAGCGCTGCCAGATGGAGCGCAACACCGGTGAATGAAAGGGCAGCACACTCCCGCTTACCCGCATTCAGCGCAGCAACCAGGGCACGCACACATCCCAGCTCCTAACCATTCCGAACTTGGGAGAAAGGGGGAAGTGACAAGTATATAAACAAGCGATCTGAATTAACAAGTTAATTAAACGGCTGAAACATCACCAAAAAAATCACGCTCTCAAGTGGAGGCGGAGACCTGGAGCTGAGCTCCGGCACAGCTGGGGCGACTCAGTGTCACAGACGCGGGTTCCAACCCCCCACCCGAGGGCTGGGCTGCTGGCCGGGAGGTGGAAACCAGCATCAGTCATAACGCTTCAAAGCCAGAATCGCAGAAGCGGCATCTTCACGTCTTTCATTTAGTCAGCTACCGAACTGGTTAACGGGTTTGCTGGCAGACTCAACCAAGCTCACTGCTGTTTGGTAGTACATGCATTTCACTGCGCTGCAACTCTTGGAAGACTGACTAACCATGAAACGCCTACCTGCTAATACCCAATTACTCATATGACTGCTAGTTTCTGTGCTGCTTCTGCACACTGTTTTAGCTCGACTGTTGCACATCTCGTACTGCAATGTGCTGAATTTTTGTAACAGATCTGTCCCCTCTAGTGGACAGCGGGCTCCTTGAGGGCAGGGTTTATATCTGGTACACTGATGGTATAGAAACAGTCCTCCGTATGTATGATGGGTGGATGGGCGGGGGAATGGCCAAGTCTTCCTTCTCTACATTCTTACACTTAAGCTTGCCTACACATTCCAGTGGAAGGACATGGCCCGTGTCTTCTCCCCTGTTTCTCCAAGGTTTATAAGGATATTGCTCAATAGGTTCCCAATAAACAATGACGGATTCAGTTGGACTTTTGAGTCCAACCAAAAGAGACAAACTGAGGCCTTCTGATCATGAACTAGTGAGTCCAAGGGAAGAGGTCAGAAGTCCTAGCCGTCTACCCCACTTCATGTGCATGCGAATGTGTTTTGTCTCTTAACCAGATCCAGTTGGATGCAGGAGCTGAATATATTCGCTACTAGACAGCAGAGATCATATGGTGCCTTCTCTCACAGAGCTCGTCGTCTGCAGGAAAGGACAGACATTAACAATTACACAAAAGAGCAGCTAGCGTGCTCAGTGAGTCTTTTTTAAGAAAAACTTAAGTAGATGTTGCCCATCCTTAAGCAGTCTGAAACTTTTGGAAGAGAGTCACGATTTTCCTCCAAATAAATCAACACACTTTCCTTACAGCGGCCTCTGAAGTTTTTTACATGGAAAGTTTATTAAACACCTTTGTAATATAGGCCTCTGTTCCAAAGTGGTTGTGAATGGCTTTAAAAGACCAATTAAAAGCATCATAACTACAAACACTCATAAGGCCACGTCTGTGTGTTCCAGTGGGTAGTAGGCGTGACTTACCAAAGACAACGGAAGCTGACCTGAAAACCTACAAAAGCCAGAAAGTACTGGAATAACAGTCACCAGATATTTGGGAGCATAGAAAGCCAGGTTTGGCTACTAAGCAGGCCGAGAGCAGGCAAGGGGACTCCTGAGAGAGGCCCTGGAGTTCAGAAGGCCTTGACAAGATTACAGATCTTAAGAATCACAAATTACCTGCCTGGAAACCTCAGTGTGAGCCAGCAGGAGCTCTAGGAAGGCGGGAAAGAAGAAAGGCCATGAAGACACAAACCACCAGAACAAAGTCAGGGATATGAAGACCAGGAAAGAACTGCCCCAAGGGAAGGATGAGAAGTAAACGAAGACTCAAGGAAAGACAAAAATGCCCACAGCGGGCGGCATGGCAGGAGAAAATGACACCTCAGGGGACGGATGGGATGCCTGAGTCAGTGTTCGCGGCTCATTAGGGTCAACAAACATTTTACCCGAAAAGCCAGGCCAGCTGTGGTTCAAGGTGATGCTCCTGCCTCAATCATGAAACACAACAGCTGGCGAAAGTAGGCTTAGACTTGTTCATATGGAAAAGACAATAGTTAATAAATACTAATACAAAATAAACTGTTCCGGTGCTCCCAACTGTAAACCTCCTTTTGCCCACCCTGGTATCTGCCTTTAAGGTAACAGGTTCTGAGCCTAAAAGACTCCGGTGGAAATGCAGACAGAGAGTCATCTCTTCAGCTATGACCAGGCAGCCTCCCAACAGCCTGGACACATTTCTGGGCGATGCCTGCTGCAATGGGTTCCTGTTCAAAACCTCATGGGCTCTTAGGGCCAGAAGGCAACGCCCTAACCTGGTCTTGCCTTTTTGGGTGCAAACCTGTGATTCAGAGAGGAAAAGTCATACATCTGGCTGCCTGCAGAACCAGGTCCGAGGTACTCCCCTTCCCAGTCCTAAAAACTCCTCACTGGTAGAATCCGACCTACTTCATCCCGAGCATCCATGGCTGTGTAGACAGCTGCCCCCACAGCTGCTCTTACCGACCGGTTCTCCGCTGCGTCCTTACCTGTCTGGGCGACCAGGTGTGTCCACCCACTCCAGACAGCGGTGACCTTTTCACTCTGAAAACAGTGAGCTTCTACTTCCTGGGGCGTAGGGAGGAAAGCAGCCTGGGAAGCCAGCTGCCCGTGCTTGTTGCTCCCCCAAACATACAGCTCTCCGGCATCTTAGGCAAGCAGAAGGGGAGCAAAAGAGGTGAGGGAACACTAGCCCGAATGATGGGAAAGAACACAAGTCTGACAGACAAGTGGTGACCGAAAGTTACGTGATTTTTATGCTACAGTGCCGGGGAGAGCAAGGCAAGACACAAAATTCATATATAGTATAATACCAGATTTTTCAGTTCTATAAATAGGAAACAAGGCCAAATACTCTTGGTAGTTTGTCAAGGTATAGGAATGTGAGTTTGTTTTTCCATTAATTCATTCAACAAATATTTATTCAACATCTACCTTGTGAAAGATATCTTTCTCTACATTCCATAGATTACAAAATATACGCTTGCATTACTTCTTGTTAGGAAAAACATGTTAACTTTTTAAAATAACAGGTTAAAAATATATGATTGAAGCATACACTTTTGTTTTAATTTTTTTGTTTTTAGTTGCAGTTGACAGTCAATGTTCGTTAGCTCTGGGTGTGACGGCACGGCGGCTAGACATGTGTACAACTTCCTAAGTGATCCCCCCTAGAGCCCAGCACCCACCTGACACCACACAGAGTCACTGCAGGGTCGCCGACTACGTTCCCGATGCCGTACTTCACGTCCCGGTGACTGTGCTCACAGCTGTCCCCTCACCTTCCACCCAGCCTCCCACCCCCGGCCCAACTGGCAACCGTCAGTTTCTTCTCTGTGTCTGGGTCTGTTTCTGTCTTGTGTGTCTGTTTCGTGTTTTAGATTCCACAGGTAAGTGAAATCATACGGCGTTTGTCTTTGTCTGACACAGTTCACGTGTGAAGTTTGAGCCTGTCACACGTAAGACCCCGCTGCACGCCCTGACGAGCAGACACTACCCTGCGGCCGCCTCACATCTGCGTGGCGCTTTCAGCTCACTTGGACCTCGCAACGATCCTGGGATAGAAGCGGGGATACAACTGACTGGCACTGTAATTTAACAGAAAAAGAGCACATTCAGAGCCAAGTGACTGGCTTCTATTCTCGGATCTGCTAACTAGCTATTGACCTTGGACAGTCGCTTCCTCTCCAAGCCTTAGTTTCGCCAGCTGAAAACTGAAGGCTGGTCTGGAGGGGCAAACGATACGACTGATGACACTGGTAACGAGAGAGACGGGCAGGCGACTGGCAAACCAGCGGGCACGTGCCTGTTTGAAAGGCATTCAGGTTCAAAAAAGTTTAACTGGAAAACAAACAAAATGGGGCCATGGGCCATGACTGGGCCTATGACTCAGCAATTTGTGTCTCCTCCATCGATCTCTAAGCGCTTTTCCAACTCCAATATTCTAAGGTTCTATAATTTCTTCACCATGTGGCTACTAAACACTGGAAATGTGGTTAGTCCAAGTTGAAATGTGTTATAAGACCAAAAAAGCACAAAGGATTGCAAAGACTTACTAAAAATCAATCAATAAATAAACCATAGCTCATTAATAACATTCATATTGATTATAAATTGAAATAATATTTGGGATATGTGGGGTTAAGAAAAACATATTATTGAGAATATTTCACCTATTTCTTTTTACATTTTTTTAAAGATTTTATTTATTTATTTTTAGAGAGAGGGGAAGGGAGGGAGTGAAACATCAATGTTTGGTTGCCTCTCACGTGGCCCCCACTGGGGAACTGGCCCACAGCCCAGGCATGTGCCCTGACTGGGAATCGAACCAGTGACCCTTTGGTTCGCAGCCCATGCTCAATCCAATGAGCTACACCAGCCAGGGCTTCTTTTTACTTTTCGAAATGCAGCTCACATTGTATTTCTACTAGATAGCACACTTCTAGAATATAAATTAATCAAGGCCAGGAGATGTTAAATTACTTTTAAGATCACATGGCTAATAAGGAGTCAAGCAGGATAAGAAGCCAGGTCTTCTGTTTCCACCGTACTTTGTGACCTGCCAATAAAGCTTTATGGTACTGCTTGCCTTAGGGCAGTCTGGTATATTGTCAAAAATTGATCAAAAGCCAAACAATATCATTAACGGGCATTAGACCAAGGCACCGGGTTCAAGTCCCAGATCTGCTGCTCTAGCACTCGGACGTTGGGCACATCACTTCACATCCTGGGCCTCACTTCATCAAGTCTAAATGGAGGGAGCGTAACAGGTGGAGCTTTTTGGTCACCCGGGTGACCTTGCAGCACTGACATTCTGCAGTTCTGTGGTGTATTTCATGCAACCTTCTTGGACTTCACCAGGGTGTGCAAAATATGAGGATCCTGTACAAGAAGGCAGAAGAGCCCTCAGCAAAGTCTCAGCCCATTAAATGGCCTGGTTAGCTACCAAGATGCCATTGACCATGAGCCTGTGTCTGTAATAAGCTTCTATTTACCTTAGTAAATCTAAATCATCTTTTTGCAAACACGAACTGTCTTCCACATGCGGATCATACACTGTTGCAAAATTAAATTCTGCTGCAGTGCCAAACAGTTACATAATGCACAACTGCAGAGGAAAAGTCTACATAATGTACAACTCCAGAGGAAAAGTCTAACAAGCACGGAACAAGACCCAGTGTGTTAATAATAGCTTGAACTAGAGGGGAAAGGGGAATATTAATGTTGACAACTTTTAACTGACATTAAAAATATCCAAAACAACTCACTTTGTGAATATACTAAAAATTATTAGATTGTACAATTTAAGAGGGTGAATTTTATATATGGATTACATCTCAATAAAATAAAAATTCAACGTGTTTTTAAAACACCAAAATGAAAGTGCTCCACATGTAAAATAAGTAGCCTTACTAATTACATGATCGTTTAAGGAACTGATGTTAGCAAGCAGTTAGAGAATCTCTCAGTTTAAATGATGCCAACTATTTCAGATTAACTAAAACAGCAGAAACATCCATTAGCCTCCTTTGATTCTCAGAAGAGAATACCGTCCCCAGCCCTCACCGACTGTGGGGCATGAACTAGTCACTCCTCACCTGGGGCCTCCAGTCCTCCCCATGTAAGTGGCATTGATTTCCACTCAACTCTCAACATACATGTATCAATCTACCTAATACAAGACTTAGACTAAAAGTAGGTATTTCTTTTTTTGGCTGTTTTAAATTCACTAAATAACAAATTATATGTAGCTCAGTTTGTAAAGTATTTAAACTCTTACATTATGTCTCTGTACTCGTTTAGAAACCATGACAGCTTTTCAGCTGGACTGAATTTCAAATTTGATGTTGAAAAATTAACATGAATTAGTTTACATGTACTATGTATACACCTTAGTTTCCACATCGAACACTGCACGAAAGTCATTTCCCTTTTCTTAAATGTAACGCAGCCCAGACTAGCGCAGCTCAGTTGGGTGGGTGGAGCTGGGCATTGTTCCGCAAGGTGAAAGGTCACCGATTCAATCCCTGCACAGGGCACACGTCTGAGTTGTGGGTACGAGAGGCAACTGATTGATGTTTCTCTCCCACACAGATGTTTCTCTCCCTCTCTTTCTCTCTCCCTTCTCTCTAAATAAACAAAATCTTTTAAGAAAATGGTATTTATCTGCGTGAGAGGTCTCAACCAAAATAAACTTCCCAGAGCTACAGTCTCCAGCCTACCAGCAGGGGGAAGGGCCATCTGGGCTTTGAGAGAAACAACCTTTGGGAGAGATAACCTTCATTTTTAAGAAAATGCTGCACTGTTACTAGAGTTCCTGCTGTAGTGGCGTGTCAAGTGTGTGGATGGCTGCACAGCTAGGCAGATATAGCACAGGAGAGAAAAAGGTTATATAAAGGAATAGATCAAAGATATGGACTAGAGAAATAAATCAAAATACAAAATACAATAAGAAAAACATACATAACTCAATTTAGAAAGATATAGGGATACAGAGATTAGATAGAAAAATACAAAGATGAAAGATCAATAAAAATAAAAATACATAGTTACATAAATAAAATAGAGGAGGTAAATATAGAAAGAGCAAACAGGGAGACAAATGGATCAGAAAGGTTAGAGATTAAACAGAAAGAACAGATAGCTAGAGAAATTAGTTTCATTAGACACTTAAATAGATTAAATGGATGAGAGCAACATGTTGCATATAAATTTGCTGTTGCTGATATGAGTTGGTGATCACGATTACCCTGAGGAGGAGATTTCTTATTCCTCTTGTGCAGTTGAGAAAACAAAGTCAGAGAAGAGGAAGTAAGCCCACATGAGTGTCTACATGTATGGCCATAGTTCGTCCTTAGAACTACCCACGAAGTAGTTTATAGACAAGGAAACGGTCTCGGGAGGGTATGTGAGTAGCTGTCTGAGACCACACAAGGGGCGACGCCCGAACTCTGCCTCCAAAGCCTGCGCTCCGCCCTCTGCATCCCATGTCACCGCCCGAAGAAGGGGCACAGGACGGTCAGTGGTGTGCTAACCTCAGAGAGCTGGTACCCACCTGTCAGGGAAGCCGAGTGCTCAGAGCCAGCAGCAACACATATTGCTTTAGAATTCTCTAGGCCTACAAGAAAAAATTCTTTAGACATTACACTTAGCAAACTGGGCAGAGAAGGGACTCAGACAGCACCAGCTGAGAAGAGGGCTAATGTGGTCAACTACCAGGGGACTGAACAAGCAAGTAAATATATCGAGGATAAAGGAGCTCGCTATCAGAGAAGAGGGGAAAGGTACAGGTATGAAAGGGCGGAAGGCTGGCATCGGCCATGTGATACTGGATCGCAACTGGAGAAATCAGCGCAGACTCACGGTTTCTCGTAGGACAGATAGAGCCATAGGCGTGTGTGTGTATAAACATGCCTATTCCCTAGCTCTGTCCACCGAGAGTGCCTACAAAAACGGCCTCTCGTACATTCAGTAGCTATAACATGCAGACACTGAAATACACACCCAGGCTCCCTAACAACATACAGGCAGAGCCAGAACCTGACCTGCCTTCCATCTCCAAACCCAGTACCTTTTTCCCTTAACTACACTGCCTTAACTGACAAGGTGTAATCCCAGTCAGCTCGGGTAGACATCGCGGTCACCTGGTCTAGAGAAACCCAGTCATTCTGTAACACTTTTTTCCGACATGTCTGCTTAATTAACTAGTGTATTAACAAAATGCCCCTCAACCTTAAAGTGCCCTGTGGAATGAGAAAGGGGAAAGGCAGCTGTTTCTGCCACACTCCCCAGAGAGAAAGCGCTGGGCCCCTAGGGGCCAGGTGAGGAGGGACACCCAGGGTTCCGGCTCCGGGACCTAGGGTGGCCAGGTAAGATGGCAGAGGGAAAAATGAAAGGCTCTGAGGGCAGGAAGTTGATGCTCTATTCTAATGTCTCCTCAGAAAACTCCCCTAATTCAATTCTGAATCTAAGCTGTGCCCTGAGCAGATCTCAAACAGGTTGTTCAAATCAAATCAAATCAAAACACTTCTAAATTCCTTCTAGTTACAGTTCTGTGCTGAAATAGAAAACAGACACAGTTCCTGCCCTGAAAAAACTCAGAATCTTTGGCGTGTGGGAAAATGTATAAACAACTCATAATAACACGATATACTGTGCTATCCGCACATGTGAGAAAATGCAACAGAGGCAAGGGGAGGGAAGAGTCTTTACGGAGAAAGCCACCCCTGAGCTAGGCGCTAAAAAATGATCAGGATTTTCCCAGGGGAACAAGAAGGAAAAGGCAGAGGTAACAGTTTGCCCACAGGCACAGAGGAATGAGAGCGGGGTATGCCTAGCGAGCAGTGACTATCTTGGTGAGGCAGGAAAAAGTGTTATGGGTGTTTTCAATGTCACATGAAGTGGACCGCCTGTCCAGCATCCAGTGTCCCCTCCCACTCTAAGAGTACCCTCCCCGACTCAACCCCTGGGCTGCAGGACAGCTAACAGAGCATCAACTTCCTGCCCTCAGAGCCTTTCATTTTTCCCTCTGCCATCTTACCTGGCCACCCTAGGTCCCGGAGCCGGAACCCTGGGTGTCCCTCCTCACCTGGCCCCTAGGGGCCCAGCGCTTTCTCTCTGGGGAGTGTGGCAGAAACAGCTGCCTCTCCCCTTTCTCATTCCACAGGGCACTTTAAGGTTGAGGGGCATTTTGTTAATACACTAGTTAATTAAGCAGACATGTCGGAAAAAAGTGTTACAGAATGACTGGGTTTCTCTAGACCAGCTGACCATGATGTCTACCCTGCAGCCCAGAGGAAGGGGAGGGCTAGCAGGACTTAGAAAAATCAGAATGATTCCAATGTCTTGTATATCGCTCCCACTGTGGCTTACCCTTCTCTTCCCCGCCCCCCGCTTCCCACCACCCTCAAAAATCCCGCCTCTGTTCTGAGCTCCAGGAGAGCAATTAGAGGTTTGCTATAAAGGTTTCATCACAGACAACCATCAGGGTCACGAACTGGGCCTTATAAAGTCTGGCCTTGTATAAAGGGCCTTACCTGTCACTCTGCTGGGTTCCTTTGCTGTCAGAAACTGTGGGAGAGTCTGCCCAGGGCACAACCGCCGTCCAGAAGATGCCAAACCGGTTCCCCACTGGAACACGATGCCACTCGCTTCCCGATTGGGCAGGAGGAAAAAAGAAGAAAATGTGTATTTGGGTAAGACCCTATGGGTCTTTGAACCTCACTGCCGTGGGAGATTCCCAATTCAGTCTCTGCTAACACCTGTATTACAGAGAAGCTCTGTGCTTCGAGGGCCCTGTCACAGGGTTCACCACCACACCAATCACAAATCCAATCTTTAGAGCAATCTGAGACCACCAGAGAAAACTCCAACATAGTAAAACTCCCTCCAAAAAGTGCCAGGACAATCCCACACGGTCAAATTCCTGATGTTCAGCCTTGTTCATGACTGACCTGAAAAGGTCACTCAGACTTCAGGCGGAGCAGGAAAAAACCTAGAAGATGATCAAGTCCACTCCTGACATTTATTTACTAGATGAGAAAACTGAGACCCTGAAGAGGGGGTGTGATTTGGCATACAAGGAGCTAGTGGCAGAGAAAATGCTAGAACTCAGCTCTCCTAACACCTAATGTGGTGCTCTTTCTACTACATCGAGATGAATTCAAAGATTCCTCTGCTAAATAAATGTATGAGTACAAGATACCTTCTTAATAAATAGCCACTATTTCAGAGGGATGGGCTTTTATTTCCCTGTCTGCTGAATCTAACTCATGTACCCAAGTTCTGCACCTCATACAAATGCATACATGAAATTTTACATATTTGGCCTACAGTCAGATGCGTGTGCCTGGGCTCCGTCACCCAAAAGCAACATTAAGGTTCTGTTCCTCTGGAAATATCCTATGACCTACGGTCCTTAAGGTGTAAACAGACAAGCCTGCTTTGTGAAATGTAAGTGATGATGACCAAGCACAGTGTAAGCAAAATGCGGTGTTGAAATAAAACAAAAGTTAACATGTCTTTAACCAATCAATTGCAAGGGGAAAAAAGACAGGAAAAGGAATTTATAGACTAAAAGTGATTTGATATATCTGATAAAGGATTACTACTATTCAGAATATATCGAGAACTCCTAAAACTCCACACAAAAATAAACAACCTTATTTAAAAACGAGTGAAGGATTTGAACGAACATTTTCCAAAGAAAATGCACAAATGGCCAATAAGCACATGAAAAGATACTCAGTGCCACTCATCATTAGGGAAATGCAAATCAAGACCGCCATGATGTGTCCACTCCACACACTTGAGGGCATACACTGTTTCAAAACAAAACCAGAAAATAACCAGTGCTGGTGAGGTTGTGAAGAAACCTGGGAATCCTTGTACACTGTTGGTGGGAAGGTATGTATGACTGTCTCACCACTATGCTGCGCACTTGAAACTCACGCAAAATAATACTGAACGTAAACTGTAATTGAAAATTAATTTTCTTAAAAAATGGTACAGCAATTATGGAAAACAGTATGGCAGTTCCTCAAAAAATTAAAAACAGAATTACTATTGATTGGACGATTCTATTTCTCGGTACATGTTCTAAAAAATTGAAAGCAGGGTCTCCAAGTGATATTGTATAATCATGTGCACAGCTGCCTTATTCGCAACAGCTGAAATGTGCAGGCAACCCGGGTGCCCACCGCAGAGAAATGGAACAGGAGAACGCGGTACACACACAGTGAAATCACTCAGCCTTAAAAAGGAAGGGAATTCGGACACCTGCTACAACACGGATGGACCTCGGGGACAGCACGCGGAGTGAAAGAAGCCACACGGGCACTGACACTGTGCGATTCCGTTTGCGTGAGGTGCCCGTGTGCGCAGTCGGAGTCACGGAGACAGAAAGCAGAGTGGTGGCCGCCAGGCCCGGGCGGGAGGGAACTGGGAGGGATGGCTCAGCAGGCACAGTTCCAGTTTCGCAAGATGGAAAAAGCTCCGGAGATGGACAGTGGCGACAGTTGCACAGTAATGTGAACGCACTTAAAACCACTCAACTGGGCACTTAAAAAATGGTTAAGACGGTATATTTGGTTACGTATTTTAGCATAATAAAAAATTTTAAAGGCACAAGTATTTTTTAAAAGAGACAAAGTTGAGATACATATCGACCAATCGCAATGTACACACCTAATTCAGACCTTGATTCAAACAAACTGTAAAATATATATCTATATTTGAGACAGTCAGGGAAATGTAAATGCTGATTGGATACAGTTTGATAGAATTACAGAATTATTTTTGCAGGGCTGCTGATGGTATTTTGGTAATGTTTTCGGAAAGAGTCCCCATCTTTCAGAAACGCAAGCAGAAATAGTTACAAAATGAATGGGGGAGGGGAGGATTTAACAATCAACTTAATCAAACACATCACAGAAACTGTGCTGCTATGTAACAGTGTAATTACTACCACACAACTCAGCAATCACACTCCTGGGCATTTATCCCAGAGAAATGAAAATTTATGTTCACATAAAAACTTGTCCACAAATGTTTATAGCTTTATTCTTAATCGCCTAAAACTGGAAACAAGCAGATGTTCTTTGATGGGTGACTGGCTGAGCAAACCGTGGTTGTTATGGACTGAGTTATGTCCCCCGAAAACTCACGTTGAATCCCCGGCCCACGATGTGGCTGCATGTGGAGACAGGGCCTAAAAGGAGGCCACGAAGATCGAACGGGTTACAGGAGTGAGGCCTTAACCTGACAGAGCTGGAGCCCTTACGAGAAGAGAAATAACCTGTCTCAGCCCATGTGTATGTGAAGGGAAGGCCACATGAGGACAGTGAGAAAGCAGCCATGTACAAGTCAGGAAGAGTTGGTTTCTCACCGGAAACCAATTCTCAGAGCGCCGTGACCTTGAACTTCTAGTCTCCATCGCCAGGAGGCAATTCCTTCCTGTTGTTTGAGCCCCACAGTCTGTGGTATTTTGTTATAGCAGCCTGAGCTAATCCAGTGGGACCTCTATGCCATGAGATACCATCTAGCAGTAAAAAGGGCTACATTACTGATACTCAAAATTTGGATGAATCTCCAGAGAATCATGCTGAGGAAAAAAAAAAACACCAAAAGGCTGTATAGTCTACGATACGATTTATATAACATTCTTGTGTCATGGAGATGGAGAGCAGAGGAGTGGTTGTCAGGAGCTAAGAAGGGAGCGTGGCTGTAAAGGTGGCAAGTGGCTCCCTGTGGCAACGGAACTGTTCTGTGTCCCGCCCGTGGTACCAAGACAGCTGTGCTGTTGCCCTGCAGTTACTACTGGGACAAGCTGGGGAAAGAGTGCACGAGCGCTATCTGATTTCTTACGACTGCGTGTGAGCCCATAATTCTCTCCAAAAAAGTTCATTTTTTTAACTACAGTCAATACTAAGCCCCCGTCAGCACCGCGCAGCACCACGCTCTTCCTTGCCACCTCTCGTCTCCCCACTCCACAACTGGACTCACCAAATGCTTGAGCCTCAGCGGCCACAGCTGGGTAGGGCTGTCCTTCAGCCCAGCAGTGGGAGCAGAAAAATGAGCAAGGGAGAGAGAAAAGGGTCACTGCTCTTCCACCAGCCACTGTCCCTCTCTGCTCATCACCCTCACCCTCACACGCACTGTCAGCCCTACCTCCACCACCCCCACATGGTCCAGGAGACAAGCTCATTTGAAGCCTTTAAATCAGTAAACATTAAAATCCCACTAGTGCAGTCACGGCAAAGAAAGCGGGCCTTGGAATCCAGACCATCCTAGACCCCATCCTAGATCCCAGCTCCGCCTTTTACTACCTTATTCCCTGTGCAAACTTAGATGAGCTTCTTCATACATAAAAATGTAACTCACATCACTGCACGGCTGTGAGGGTTAAATGAGGTACTGACTAAGTCAAGAGAACGCAGCCTCATGCCTAGAACACAATGAAGAGCTGACAATGTCCATTTCCTTCCTCCCTGCCTGCTGAAGGCTTTCCCACACGCCTTTGGCCTTATGTCCCCTCCTTTTAATCAGAAGTGCAGCAGAGCAGGACACTCTGAATTACTCCTTAACGTTTATTTCTCCTAAAGCTCTGTTTCTCCTTATCACACACAACTAGTTAGAAAAATAAAAGCAAAATGATCACCTGTGGCGGCTAATGCATGCCTCAGTCCAGCAGCAACGCTGACAACCTTCTCTCTCGGGAGCTGTCAAAACAGAGAACAGGATTGAAACCTCAGAGTCATCCATCTACAAAATGTTACGTGATTGCTGCCCAAATGCACCACAGCAGGGCGCTCGTGGTGTGTCTGACTGGTTCAGAGCTCCCAGCCAGCAACACTTCCATTCATAAATACTTCCATACGCACCCCTAAAAGACAAAAATCT
>PVKM010035910.1:0-14988 GCA_004027735.1 Carollia perspicillata
TGGAACCACACAGAGTACACTTCTTTCAATTCCATCCCTTCTGCGTCAGTCTTTCTGTCTCCTCACCCACCCCAACCCCTTTCCTCTCATCTCCTGGCCAGAGAACTCTTCCCCTCCGCTTCCATCCACCTCCTCCCATTAGTGCCCTGGCACTTTCCCAGCCGTCCCTGGGTCTACAAGAAGATGGTTTCAGCCACCCTTAAAATATGAATTTTCAACCAGCTGGTCCTCAAGCTGCTGCCCCATATTCCTCCTGCCTGTCACCGCCAGGCTTTGTAGAGGAGTTAGTCCACATGCCTCTACTCCCTCATCTCACTCCTGAACCCTCACAATCATGGTTCCCACCCAGAACTTGGCTAAAAGACAGTCATGCTATATTGTGAGCTAGAAAATGCAGATGATAAAACAGCATGCACAGTACAATTCCATTTTTGAAAAAGTAGTTTTATATTTATGTATTTTTTCATAGACAAATATTATATAATAAAATAAAGTATCCCTGGGTAATGCAGTTGGGGGTGATATTTTATTATTTTTATTATTTATTTTCAGGTTTTTCCCAATGAATATAAAGTATTTGTGGAAAAAATATAAGCTCTATGAGGGAAAAGGCAACAAACTACTTTTCAAATGTTTAATAATAAGCAACAGTTTACATCAATCCTTATATCTAAATTAATCACAGATGGATCAAATATTTACAAGTGGAAAATAAAAATGAAAGAATTAAAATATGGGGAGTTTTTAAAAAGTAATCTTAAAATAAGCGAGACTGTTCTGAGCAACTTACAAAAAGTTTGATGACACCAAATACAATCAACAAACTCAAAATACAGGGGACAAAGTGGGGGAAAAATTCATATGTGAGAAATGGTTAGTTTCCTTAGATTATAAACACCATTTTTAAATCAATAAGAAAAATAATTAACCGGTGAACAGAATATTATTTGGGCAAAGGATCTGGGGAAAATACAGATAAAGATATGCAATTAAATTAGAAATACATGAAAATGAATGCAGATCTTCTAAGGAAAAGACACTGTTTTCTACCTATCAGTTTGGCAAAGGAGAAAACTATTGACCACGTACAGCTTAGATAAGAATACGCAGAAACTGAGACTGCGTGGTGGGAGTGTAGACTGGTGCTGCCTTTCTAGAGAACACTGTAGCAATCTCTTTCAAAACTCCAAGTCCACAAGTCCTCTGAGCTGTTGTTACAGAACAGACCCAGTGGGGAGGGGCGAATGATATACTATTACCGAATGGACCCACCCTTGTGCTCCAGGGGTCCACCCAACCCATACTAGGTTCACCTTGCCCACTGCCAGGGAAAGATGTCTCTCAATGCCAGAGATTGGTGAAAAGGAAAGGGATTATTTATTTTAAAAGTTATACAGACTTAGAGTAATGACTTAATGTCTTCATTAAAAATACTGAAGTCCTTCAGAATACCCACAAACACACAGTTTTTCTTTCTCCCCTTTGCCCAGTCCAGGGTACCATACTGAAACCAGAAAAGACAACGGAGTTTGGGCTGCCTGTCGCTGCCAAACCCAATAAGCAATGACAGCAATTGAATCTTTATGGGTGCTTTATTCAGATGGCCAGCAATCTGAGAAGATAGTGGGTTCATACCCTAACAGACCATCTTCTCTTATCTTTCCAGGCCAAGGTTTTTATACCAGGGAATAAACAAGGTGTGGTGAGGGGTTTTGAAATTAAGGGTCAGGTAGAAGAATCTGCAAGATTCCTGTCCTGGGCGGTTAGCTGTTCCCAGGGGCAGGTGATCATTTGCCCCTCCCTGAAACCCAATGGCCTGGATGCCTCCACTTGTCCCCAGGTGTTAATCTTTATTAGCAGAACCCCAAGAGGTCAGCTGTTTTCCTAGGAGCCAGGATGGGCCTTATCTGTAGTTTCTGAAACAAAAGATTTAACATATACATTACTTGTTAGGCTTATAACTATTTACCTTAAACTAAAATTTTCCAACTCTTAAGTCCCCTATCAGTATCTCCAGAAAAGAAGTTAGAAGTCCGTGGTTAAGGCAGCCCATCAGGTCCAGCACCATCAGCTGTGTCACCACTACGCTCTCCAGTTAATCCAAAACCTTGTGGCACCTTCTCATGGCCCACCAGCAAGAATCCTTTCACCCCTTTTCTTCCTGCAGGGTCTCTCCCACATTCTTCCAAACTGCTAAGAGAAAGCTCTGCATTGCTGCTACATCTTGCCTTCTGGCTTCCTAAGCTGCATGGCTAAGGGAGCCCCAAAGCCTCGTGGTGCTTCCTCTCATGGATGCCACACCTGGGTTTAAATCTCAGCGCCAATCTTCCTCTGCAGCCCCACTTCCGACTACTGTCACAATTGGCCACACCTGCCAGCATTCCTGTATTTTTCCAGTTTTGGGGGGCTGCCATAGTAAGTCCAGGCAGGCATGGCCCCATAGTGTGGAGCCAATCATCTCCAAGCTCTCACTCAGGCACTGTAACCAGGGAGAGTTGCCTCCCAGTTGCACCATGGGTTGAAGTCACTCCCATCCCCTTGGCTCAAAGCATGGCCACACCTATTTAATGTATCTATAAAATCAGTTAAAAGTTATATATATGTTAAATGACTGTTCTAGAGGTTATCTGAAAGACTGTTGTTGTTATTCAAAGCAACTCTCAATGGTACTGCTTCATGTGTCCCACCCACCAGCTCAGACTTGTGGGGGTGATGACATCCAATATATATATTTTTTCTAATATTTTCTGGACACCCTGAGTTCTGGACCCCATTATGAATTCTCATTTGAGGTTCCCCCCTTGGATGCACCCTGTTATACTGTCACATGTGCTGTTCACTCCTAGGAACTTATTCTAGATACGTACTTTCGAAGAACCCACTTTTGGTTTGTTTCATTCTCTCTGTTGTTTTCCTGATTTTAATGTTATTCATTTCTTCTCTGATTCTTATTATTTCCTTTCTGCTTCTTGCTTCAGGTTTACTTTGCTTTTCTGTCATTGGGTTCCTGTCTTAGTCCATTCAGGCTGCTATAACAAAAATACTTAGGCTAAGTGGCTTAGACAACAAACATTTATTTCTCATGATAGTGAGACTGGGAAGTCCAAGATCCAGGTGCTGGCAGATTTGGTGTCTGGTGAGGGCTCACTTCCTGGTTCGTAGAAGACTGTTTTCCTGCTGTGTCCTCACACAACAGAAGAGGCACAGGAGCTTTGTGAGATCTCTTTAATAAGGGCACTAGTCCCATTCATGAGAACTCTGCCCTCATGACCTAATCATTTCCCAAAGTCTCCACCTCCTAATACTATCACACTGGGGCTTAGATTTTGACATAAGAATTTGAGAAGGACACAAACATTGTCTATAGCAGTTACTAAGGTAGAAATTTAGGTAATTTTTTCATGATTTTTTCTTTCTTTTCATATTTGAGAAGTCTATTTTTTTATTCTTTTTCAGATATATTTTATTGATAATGCTACTATAGTTGTCCCATTTTTTTCCTCCCCTTTATTACCCCTTGCCCTGTGCTCCCCTCTCACCATCATTCCCTCACCTTAGTTCATGTCCATGGGTCATATATATAAGTTCTTTGGTTTCTCCATTTCCCATGCTATTCTTAACCTCCCCCTGTCTATTTTCTACCTACCATTTATGCTTCTTATTTCCTGTATCTTGTCCCCCATTCTCTCCCCAAACCCTTCCTGCTGATAATCCTCTATGTAATCTCTATTTCTGTGAATCTGTTCCTGTTTTAGTTGTTTGTTTAGTTTTGTTTTTGTTTTTATTTTTTTAGGTTCAGTTGTTGATAGTTGTGAGTTGGTTGTCATTTTACTCTTCATATTTTTTATCTTCTTCTTTTTCTTAGATTAGTCCCTTTAATGTTTCATATAATAAGGGCTGGGTGATGATGAGCTCCTTGAACTTGACCTTATCTGGGAAGCATTTTATCTGTTCTTCCCTTTTAAATGAAAGCTTTGCTGGATAAAGCAATCTCGGATGTAGGTCCTTGCCTTTCATGACTTTGAATACTTCTTTCCAGCCCCTTCTTGTCTGTAAGCTTTCTTTAGAGAAATCAGCTGATGGTCTTATGGGAACTCCTTTGTACATAACTGTCTCCTTTTTTCTTGCAGCTTCTAAGATTCTCTCCTTCTCTTTAATCTTGGGTAAGGTAATTATGATATGGCTTGGCGTGTGTTTCCTTGGGTCCAACTTTTTTGGCACTCTGTGAGCTTCCTAGACTTCCTAGAAGTCTGTTTCCTTTTCCAGATTAGGGAAGTTCTCCTTCATTATGTTTTCAAATAAGTTTTCAATTTCTTTCCCTTCCTCTTTTCTCCTTTTGGCACTTCTACGATTTGGATGTTAGAATGTTTAAAGTTGTCCCAGAGGTTCCTAAGCCTCTCCTCATTTCTTTTTTTGAATTCTTGTTTCTTCATTCTGTCCTGGTTGAATGTTTATTTTTTCCTTTTGCTCCAAATTGTTGACTGGAGTCCAAGTTTCCTTTCCTTCACTGTGGGTTCCCTATACATTTTTCTTTATTTCACTTGTCATAGCCTTGACTTTTTCCTCTATTTTGTGACCATATTCAACCATTTTTGTGAGCATCCTGATTACCAGTGTTTTGAACTGTGCGTCTGATAGGTTGGTTGTATCTTTTAGTTGTATTTTTCCTGGAGCTTTGATCTGTTCTTTCATTTGGAAGAAATTATGTGTTCTTTCCTGTTCTTTTATATATATATATTTTTGTCTAGATACATCTGTTACATAGTAAGGGGAGGAGACTTAGATATTCACTAGAGCAGGGCTACTCCACATCACCGTGTTGTGGTGCTGTATGTGGCGGAGAGGTCTGAGAGGGAATAATGCGACTCACTGAGTTCTCAGCCAATTCTCAGTCATTTTCTTCACTACCCACAAGCAAATTGAGCCCTTCTGGTGCTTATTCCTGGGTGGGTGGGTTTGTATCTGTTCTAGGATCCTATGGGTCTCTCCAACGAACTCTCCTATGAGACTGGGAGTTTCTCCTGCCACCTCAACCCCCACAGGTTTTTGCAGTCAGAGGTTTTGAGGCTTTATTTCCCCACACTGGAACCCTGGGTTGCACTGTCTATCTCACTCCCCAGTTGTTCCTCCCAGTTTATCCACATGCAAATGTGTGACTGCCTGGTCCACCAGCTGCCATCTCACTTGCCAGGTCCTCCAGTCACCTCCTCGCTGAGTGTCCTCTCTACCCTGACTGACCATCTCTGCTCCTCCTACCAGTCTGAATGAATGTTTCTTCAACTCCTTGGTTGCAGACTTCCATACAGTTCAATTTTATGGCAGTTCTGGTCATTTTTTGTTTTTTGATTTGTTGTTGTCTTTCTTCTGATTGTGTGAGGAGGCAAAGTATATCTACCTATACCTCCATCTTGGCCAGAAGGGATTTTTTTCTAATATAAGCATTTAGTGTTATACGTTTTCCTTCTAAACTCTGCTTTTATGGTATTCCACAAATTTTGATATATTGTATTTTCATTTTTATTTATTTCAAAATACTTACAAATTTTTCTTGAGACTTTCTCTTTGACTCATGGGGTATTTAGAAGCTCATTCTTTTATTTCCAAGATTTGGGCTTTTCCTAATATCTTTAAATGATCTGTAATTAATTTCTAGTTTAATTTTGATGTGATCAAAGGCTTAACATTGTATGATTTCTATTATTTTTAATTTGTTAAGCTTGTTTCAGGCCCAGAATATGGTTTCTTTTGATGAATGTTTCCAGTGAACTTGAGATGAATGTGGATTCTGCTGTCCTTGAATAAAGTATTCTATAACTGTCTGTTATCGATTAGGTCAATCTGGTTAATAGTCCTTCAGGTCATCTATTTTCTGCCTACTTGTTTTATCAGTTATTGAGAATGGAGTATGGAGACATTCAGCCATAATTGTACATTCACTACTTCTCCTTTCAGGTGTATTGATTTCTGGTTTACGTTCTGAATCTCTGTGGTTAGTTTCACACAGGTTTAGGAATGTTAGGCCTTCTTGGAGAACTGACCTGTTATTAAGTAATACTCTTCTTTATCCCTGATAATCTTCTTTATTTTAAAGTCTACTTTATCTGAAATTACTATAAGTACTCATGCTTTCTTTTGGTTAATGTTGGTCTGGTATATTTTTTCTATCCATTTTCCTTTAACCTATCCTAGAATTTATATTTAAACTGCATTTTTTGTAAACAAAATGTAGCTGAGGCTTGATTTTTCTTTCTTTTTTTTAATTGTTATTCAAGTACATTTTTCTGTCTTTTACTCCTGTCCCATTCCACACACCCCCCGCCACAAGTGGAGGCTTGATTTTTCAAATCCAGTCTGACAATGTCTGTCTTTTAACTGGTGTGTTTAGACCATTCACATTGAAAATGATTACTGACATATTTAGACTAAAATCTAAAATCTGTCATTTTTGCCAGCTATTTTCTTGTTATATTTGTTCTTTTTTCCTTGTTCTTTTTTCATCTTCTTTTTTTTTGTTGTTGTTGTCTTCTCTGGTTTTAATTGGGGATTTTTTATGATTTCATTTCTCTCTTCTATATATTTTTTATTTCTGTTTAACTTTTCTAATGGCTTCCCTGGGGTTTACATACACATTTTAAAATAATCTGAGTCTATCTTTTATCCTAATATTATATCACTGTGTGTGTAGTAAAAGAACCTTACAACAGAACACTCCCAGCTCCTCCTCCCATCCCTGTGGTCATACATTATATATTTACATAATGTACAAGCACCAGCGCATCATTACTGTTGTTACTTTATATAATTAGTTATTTTTAGGGCAACTAAAAATGAGAAAAATATTATACTTTACTTTTATTTATTCCATTGCCAATACACTTCACTTCTTTGTGTAGATATAAATGTTTTATTTTTATAAAATTCCTTGTACCTGAAGAAGCTCTTTTAATGTACCTTGTATAGTAGTCTGCTGACAATGAATTTCTTCAATTCTTTGTTTGACAAAATCTCCACTTCTCTTTCTCTTTTGAACCATACTTTCTCTGAACATAGAATTCTAGGTTGGCAGGGATTTTCCCTTCAACCTGTTAAAGGTGTTACTCCATTTCTTTCTCGAATGGTTTTTGATAAGAAATCTGCCATATTTTTATCCTTGTTCCTCTGTAGGTAGATTTTTTATCCCTCTGTAGCTCATTTGAAGAATCCCCTTTGTCTTTGGTTCTTTGCCCCTTGAACTCTCCTATCTGTATTCTTTCTATTGTGTATTTCCCACTTTTATTACCGGAGGCTTGTCAAAAAGAAGGGGGAAGAATTATTCACTAATTTTCTGAGTAAGTCTCAGTCTTTGGAGTATGCAATGGGTCTGTTTCTTGGGATGTAAATTTCCAAAATTTTCCTGTCCCTTCTCTAAAGATAGAGCTTCTATCCCTCTACACTTATCTCTTCCCCTCTCAGAGGCGACTAGCCCCCAGGATTTTCAGTCTGCATCCTTGAGGAAAGCCTCCCTGCAGACTAAGCTTTTTTTCTCTGGGTGAGTCATGGAGTCTAGAGGCTGGTGGGGAGTGGCCTTGGGCAACCTTCCTTCTGTGGGGAAGCACCTGTGGGATTTCAGCAGCCGTTCTCCTTCTCTAGTCAGTGTCTCTGGATATTCCCTTCCTTCCTGTGAGAGACCCAGGGAGTGGGGTGTGGGCTGGGTATGGGGAGGGAAGGTAAAGGTTTCTGGAGGAAAATCCTCAAAAAGAGTAGGAATCTCCCCACTCTGACTACAGCTCCCAGGAGTCTTACACTCACATACTGGTTTGTGCCTGGCCTCCAGGAAATCACTAAAATTTCTACTTTAATGTTCTACCAGCTTATATGGTATCCAATGGCTTCTGCCTCCAGATACTAAATGCCCAGGTTCTATGTTTCCCCAAAGGCACCTATTTCTCTTCAGAATGGCGGTTTGTCCTGGGCATCAATTTTCTGATGGGTTCACCAAAAGTTGTTAATGTGAAGATTGTTCAGCTGTATTAAGTACACTCAAATGTGTGAAGTGCTTGGGACAGTGCCTGGCACAGGGTATGCACCTGAGAAACTTTAGTTGTTGTGAGTGTGTAAAGCATCTCAGAGCTCTTTCCTGAGAGGAGGCCTCAAAGCCCGCCACTCAGACACACTCTCACCAGCCGTGGGATTTCCCAACCTGATCGCTCATGGATTCACTGACCTAGCCCAAAACTTTGGGCGAAGCCCCAACTAGGAAAGCCACAGAAGAGCCTGCAGGATCTAGACAATTCTAGAAGAAGAGGGTTAACTATCTGAGCAATGAAAGAATTGTGGGGTAAAGAGTTCAGGCTCCAAAGAGGAAGTGCTCTGTACTTTTGGCTTTTTACAGTAATTTTTATCACTATAAAAGCAAAATAAGAATGTTGTAAAAAACTGGAGAAGTATTCAAAAGTTTTAGACGAACCTCTTTCATAATCCCTTCATGAAATTTCCATTGCCATTATCATTTTGTTGTATTTCTTCCCCTTGTATTTATATTAAAATAGGCACTATCATACTACATGTATATATTGGTGCCTGTTTTTTTTATTGAACACTATAATATTAGCATTTTTTCACTACTATGAATTTTTTTCTGACCTCCTGATAAAGACAGTGGCTTCAGGTGGGCTTGGTGATTCTTCCGCTTCTCCAAGCTAACCAAATGAACCAAAGAGAGTAGGAATGATGGAAATTAAAGGAGACATCCCACAAATTCCCCAGGAACAGGAGGGGATAGAACTTCCTGGATTGCACTTTGAAACGTGGTAGCTGGTGGAAGATTCTGGTCACCATGTCTCAGTGTGGCTTCTAATGCAGAAGGTGAGTCAACAAACCCTGAGGAATTCTCATAACAACTCCTGAATGGATGAGCCCAAGAGGCTACCCTCTGAGAGCCATCAAAACACCATGGGCCAGGACAGCGGGAGTCCATAACTGCTGCTACAGGAAATAAGGGAGGCAGAGAAGCCACCAGAACTTTCTTTATGGCCCCCCCAGCCTTGAGTTTTTGTTACTAGTAATCAGTTACTCATCACCCCATCACCTGCTCTCCAACAGCCTATCCTCTACAATAAGAAGGGACCTCTGAATTAGAGATCTAAGAAAAAGTGATGTAAGATCCTCTTAAGGAAAAGGAAGACATGGAGAAAGAAATCGATGGTTAACCCTGAAGAAAGTGAAACAAGGAAATGTAGACAGTATCTGAAATGGGGTATGGGATTGGATAGAGGGTCAAGCTAGCCTTTCAAAGGAAACGAAATAACATTAGTCCTGAATAGCGTGAGGGCTTCATTCGAGCAAAGATCTCCATCACTGGTCACCCATTTTGACTGTGCACCAGAACTGCCCAGGGAGCTTTAAAACAAACAAACTACACAACACAATGGCAACCACCACAGGCTGCACTTGGGCTCCACCCTGGGGTTTGGGTAATTTTAAGACTCTATGTAATTCTAAAGCTTAAAGAGGATTGAGAAGCACTGGTTGAGAGTCACGTCTTTGCATGCAGGACAATTTTACATTTCAGATTATTAAACTTGGTTCCTAGGAAAAGAATAACTTCGTATGGGCCTTTTTTTCAGGTTCATGATACAAATTGTCACAATATTTGCAAGAAAAAGATGCAACAATTTCCCTTTTGAGGGGACTTCTTTGAAAGAGAGTAATTTTCTTTTGAATGTGCATGTTCACTTCTGTTTCTCAAACCTTTCAGTGACATTGGGCACAGAAGCCCCTCACCTCCAATGTATCCCTTTTATTCTTTTGGGGTTTCTTCTCTCCTTTTGCCTTCCTTCCTCTTCTCTATGTTCTTTCTCTTTTTACTCTCTTTAATTCTTCTGAACAGAAACCTCCTACATCTTTTGCTGGCAGTGGGATCTAGTAACAAAACTTGTCACAGGTGTTCCGTAGACACCCATCACTCCCATGGACTGTACTGTCTTGTCCAGATTAATTAAAAAAACAGCAGAACTGAAGCCCCTGCCCTTCATCAGGTTGTGGGCATAACAACCAAGTGCCTAATCGTAGATTCAGAAGAAGTAGAAGCTGAAATCAGTGCTATTTCAGAGGTGGTATCCACAAACACCAGCACACTTGACAACCTGGTGCATCTTGTGGTTGGGCTCTGTAAGCACATGCACAGACACAGCCTCCTCCCCTTCCCTTTCTCCAGCCCTCACTGTGCCCCTTCCACTCACATGACAAGAGCTTCGGGGGCAAGAATACTCAGGACTATAAAAGCTGTCACTTGAAGCACTCCAAGGCACTCACTACGAGAGTCTCCAGGGAGATTCATCTCTTCCCTTATATGTTTTCATTCTCTCTCAAGATTCTATATTTGATTTTCTCTTAACAGTTTAAATGTAGCAGCTCTTGGTTTATTGATTTACGTTTTAAAACTTAAAGCCTATTCTGCAAAGTTGCTATAAATATCACCCTGGAGATGAAGGGGACATGGCCGGGATCTCTGTCATCCCCTAGGCCCCTAGCGAGGCTGACGGGACTGCTCAGGAGGGAAGTTTCCACTTCTCACTCCTTTATAGGCCTGCCACCCAATGCTGTATCTTGGCAGGAAAGAACGGCTTTCCAATACAAGAAGGGCATTCTCGGGGCCCAGAAGTTAGAGACTATTTTCCCAACTTCAGATCCATGTACAAGAGCAGCAATTTTCAGCCTTTTTCATCTCATAGCACTCATAAACTAATTAGTAAATTTCTGCGGCATTCCAAAAAATATATTTTTTGCCTATCTGACAAAAACTATGGGTATAATTTTGATTCATTCATATCGAATAGCTATTGTTCTGTTGGCAGTTGGCATTTGTTTTAATTTGACAATCTAAGGGAAGAGAGGTCAGTCAGTGCCCTGACGAAAGAGTCAGGTGTTGCATATTTTAAAAATTCTGGCAGCACACTGGTTGAAAATCTCTATGCAGGAGGACTGGAGTGACCAAAATGGCAACAGAGCAAGAGGACGGTTAGGAGCTCTGAGATAACATGTCCTCTCACAGCAAAAGACTATGCCAAAGGGCTTAGAGAAAGGGAAAAAGCCAGTGTGGGACCCCGGAAACAAAACCTTTGTAGCCATACTCTAGGAACGCAAAGGGTTCTTTTTCACATCTCTCTTGGCTGCATGGAGAATTTAGCTGATTACTGTCATGTTACAGCTATGTGAAGTTAGGCATCTGTTTGCTAGGAAATATTTGGATAATTGAAAACAGGATTTGTTTAAATTCCAGACCCTAGAGCAAAACTTTGCCAAGGATCTCTCCCTACCACCCACTCTCACTCTGCAGCTGGGCCTTGGGCCACAAAACCCTGGTAGGGCCCCAACAAGTCACAGGCTGCGTGGGGAAGGGGTTTTTCCAAGGTTGCCAAGGATGACACATTGGGCCTCGTGGGCTCAGAATGTTCAAAAGTAAAAATGCTCATTTTTATCCAGAGGAAACATTAATTTTTTATCCAGATGTTTTGGCTACCAAAACAAAACTCAAACCAGCAATAAGAAATTTCTTTCCTCCTCCAATCTTGCATGCTTATAGTGATCTTGAACTCTTTCTTTGAAGCAGGTTTAATGGTTTTTAAGCAACAAAATCTCCATTTTAAGCCAGTTACATTATTAAGAGTTCATTATCAGGTAGCTTCAGTTAATGCAAAGTCAGGATTTTGCACATTGTGTGTGTGTGTGTGTGTGTGTGTGTGTGTGTGTCTGTGTGTCCGTGTGTCCTGTCCAGAAAGTATCCAGCCATGTGCTATGAAAAATAGAGACATTTATTGAAGATACAAGATACAAAAAACATTGTACATAGGACAATGACACCCAGCCCCCTTCAAAGTAGGTACCTTGGGAGCTCACACAGTTCTCCCAATGACCATCAGCTGCCCCTCGTATTTTCCTGAATCTCATCAATGGTCTGAAATCTCTTCCCTTTCAAAGGTGATTTTAGTTTTGGAAAAATCCAGAAGTCACAGGGTGCCAAATCTGGGCCGTAGAGGGACTGAGTGATTTTTTGTGTCACCAAAAGCTCTGTATAAGTCGTGATCATGAGTACACACGTTGTCGTAATGAAGCTGCCAATCACCAGTTGCCCATAGCTGTGGCCTGCTGAATCATCTGAACAGTTTCCACAAAGGAATGTTTAAGCATAATGCAAAATCTGATGCAGATGTGTGCTCTACTTGCTCAGTCATTTTGAATGCAATGGCCACACAGTACACATGCTCACTCAGTGGCATCTACCACCCCACTGACTAGTACAGTGGAGTCATCATTGTTCACACATCTGCATTTCAGTCCACTCTCTTTGGCTGCCAGGTTACATCAATGTCGCACAAACCTCTCTTATTATATTGACAATGGCTAGACTTTTTCTGGACAGACTTCATATAATAGATAACAACTCTTGAGCATTTTATATGAGTTGGGACACAATGTCAAGTGCTTCAAGTGCAATAATTCTATTAGTCCTTATTGGAGCACTATGTAGTAAGTAGCATCACTCACTGTTTTGTAGAGAAGAAAACAGAAACACAGAGAAGCTAAGCATCTTGCGCAAATCTGAGGAGCTGGAATGATGAAGTCACCAGTTTCTGAGACGAGTATCTGAGGATCAGTAGGGATGGAAGTTTAGGCAGGGGAAACCATGCTTTCTATTCTTGACATGTTGAATCTGAGGTGTCAATAGAGACCTAAGTGGAAATACCAAAAAAAAATTGGATCCAAGCACCTAGAGTTGAGGAGCAAAGTAGAAACTTGAGACTTAAATTGGGAGACAGCAGGGTATGGCTAGAATTTAAACCATGCTACTAGAAGGGATCATATAGGGCAATGGTACCCAACCTTTTTGGCACCGGGGGCTGGTTTCATGGAAGACAATTTTTCTGGGGTTGGGGAGAGACAGGAGGTTCAGCTTAGGCAGTAATGCAAGTGAAGCTTCACTCAGTCAACCACTGCTCACCTCCTCCTATGTGGCCTGGTTCCTAACAGGCCACAGATTTGTACCACACAGATGGCCCAGGGGTTGGGGGCCCCTGATGTAGGGCAAGAGTGTAGAGAAGAGGTCTGAGGATGGAGTCTGTGCACATCCTAATATGATCAGAAAAAGGATCCAGCAAAGGAGACTAAGAGTGGCCAGTGGGGTGACCAGAAGAGATAGAGACCAACAGCTTGTGGTGTCTGAACACCAAGTAAGAAAGGTCTCAAGGAAGAGGAATTGGTCAACATTTCTTCATGTTGTTGGTCAACAACTTCCACACAAGGGTGGGCCCCAAGCCCACCTGGAGTGGTCAGAATACTTAGGTGTAGAGGAAAGAGACCAGTTCACTGCTGCCCTCACTTTCCAGTCCTTTGACCACTTCAGTTCCAGTGACTTGCACCACCACTCCATTTCAGCCACCCACTAATGGATCTTCCCTCTTTTTCACTTTGAACACCTGCACTTCTGAAATCTTAACCCTCAGTGCTCTATGCTCTAACTTTGTCTCTTTTAGTTTCCCCCTGCTTATCCCACCACAGCCTTTCTTTTGCTAATATAGGGACTTCTAGTCTCTGGATGTCTCTATTTCTCTCTCTAATAGTCTCACTTTCTTCAGATTCTTCCCTTTCCAGACTAAAATCCCTTACCCCAGTACATTGCAGGACCCCACCTGACAATCCCACCCCTAGACGAAGGCCGGATTCCAGCTGTCAGGTGACTGACTGAGCCCTGCTACAGAAGTTTAGACATCCCCTCCCCCAGGCAGATGCCATTGCAAATTCATGATTCCCCATCCTGACTGGTTCGCCCCCATGCCTCCCACTACTGCCTGTCTATCCTCCTATTGGTTATCAGTCAGATCTCATCCCAACTCTCCACCATAATTTTTTATTTCAAAGCTTTAATAATCTCCTCCTTAACTCACCTACCTCATACCCCTTCACCAGCAGAAACATTTTTTGCCAAGTTGGAAAATCTTTTTAGAAAACATATTTCAGAACTTTTGGCCCAACTCAATGCTCTGGAGGGACACAATTTGAAAGAGAAATGATTAATTCTGGAAACCAGAGATGGCCTGATTCATATTCCATCCCTGAGCCAGACAGAGAAAGCCCTGCCTGTGGGAAAAGGATGACAGAGATGAAGAATGAGCACTGGCAGCGATGCAGACACTCTGCCAGACAGCTTGGGGGCTGCCTGTGCACCACAGCATCACAGTGGGGGCCTCATTTTTATGTGGCAGCTTGTGGACCCCTCAGAGACACCTACAGACAGGCAGAACCATTCCATTCTTCAGCCACCTGTGACTCTTAGTAGTTACAGAAGCCCAGGCCAGATAGCTCATTTGGTTAGAGCATCATCCCAATACGCCAAGGTTACAGGTTCAATCTCAGGTCAAGATAAGTACAAGAATCAACCAAAGAATGCATAAATAAGTGGAATACATCTATATTTCTCTCTCTCTCTCTTTCTGTTCCTTTCTCCCTTCCTCCAAAATCAATAAATAATTTTAAAAAATACTTAGAAAAGAATACACATGCTTTTTGGGTTATTTCAACTTTGCCCTAGTTTCCTATTCTTAAGCATGTACAGAATACAGTAGATTCTGGTAAGATAATTATCATGTAAAATATTCCAACAATGCCCTAAAAAATCAAAGGAATTATCATTTGTTAGAGTCTTTGATATGCTGGATGCTCTATAGCTAGGTGCTCTAATGACATCTTAGTTATGTTGGAGACTGTGCTAGGCTCTAGGTTGATAATGGTGATAAAACCAACCAGTTTTTGCCTTCATGGGCTAATAGGAGACACAAGCTTTAAGCACAAACTCACAAATAAAAATATCATTGTAAACAGTGAAAGTGCCACCAAAGTAAAAATAGAGTACTGTTATTATGGGTTCAATTATGCCTCCCAAAAGATATGTTGAAGTCCTAACCCCCCATACCTCAGAATGGAAATTTGTTTGGAAATAGGGTCACATTGATT
>PVKM010035911.1:0-14988 GCA_004027735.1 Carollia perspicillata
AGGACCCAAGTTCTCCATCACATTCCTGCCGCCACAGCCTTGTTTCCGGAACGCGGAGGCATCTCCAGGATTCCAGAAAGGCACCCTGTTCCCTCCCCACCTTCCATTCCCGCTTGCAAAGAACAGAGAGAAAAACAAGTAAGCCACAGCCGAGTGGCCCACGCTGAGAAAGGTGCAGGGGCCAGCGGGGCCCTGACCTTCCAGTGTAGGTAACAAATTGGACGCCGTGTTTGCACCGGGCCCTGGAGGGAGGGAAGGAAGGGGGCAAGCCAGGAGGAGGGCAGTGTGGGATGAAATTGGGGTTACAGGGGTCAGCAGCCTTGGCTTTAGGCATCCACACAGCCACTCCACCCACCCTTCCCCGGAAACAGCTACTGCTACGGGGCATGCAGCGGGTGGCAGCTGAGGTCAGCGGAGGCCGAGCCAGGCACACACAAGCGTGCGTTTGTGTGCGTGTGTGTGTGTGAGTCTGTACTCAGCCATGAGTGGGGGAGGCCTTGAATGGAATTCTTGTAAGAGACCCTCTGGCCCAATCCCCAGTTCTTAAACATGGAACCTGTGATTCCCTTTTCTTCCCCCAGCATTATCAGCGGGCCTCTCACTGCAGAGCTTCTGAAGCTAAACTCCCTGGGTTCAAACTCCGTGTCTTCTACTGAATAGCTGCCTGGCTTTGGAAGGTACTGTAATCTTTGGGTTCCTCAGCTTCTATTTCAAAAGAGAAGAAGATGGCCATAACTACTTCCGTGTGTATTTCTTAGCAGTAAGTTAATACATACAAAGCACTTAGAAAAGTACGTGCAAGCAGTTCATCATTCATTCAGTGGCACCCACAGAAGAATCTACACATGATGTTTTATTGTCCTTGAGCACCTACCATGTGCACAGCAATGCTCATTTAATATAAATGATATCACTTAATTCACCTCCACAGCTCTGGCAAGACAAATGCGCTTCATTGCCATTTCATAGATGAGGAAACTGAGGCTGAGAAAGGTCTGGTCACTTGCCCAGGGTCACCCCCAGAATGAATGGTGGCGCCGGCAGCATCCAGTTCATTCCAAAGCCCTGGCTCCCTGGCAGTGCACTGGAGCCTTTAATCCGCCATCGGACTCCAAACCCGCGGAGGTCAGTGTTTGACGTGTACATGAGTGAGTAAGTGAATGCACAAGTGAGAGCGTGAACCAAGTGGTTCTCCCACGCTTCCTCCTTACTCTTTCCACTTCAACCTTTTTGTCCAGAGGCCGCCCAGGGAAACCCCCCATCTCCTTCCTCCTTCCAGACCATCAGTCTCTGCCTTCACCACTGGGCTGCCCTCCGTCTCTCCCACAGGTTTCTCCTGGAAGCAAGGCCCCAAATAGTTCTCTGGCGCTGGAGGAAACTCATTCTTTCTGGTTTAATTCGCCCCGTCTGGGCTTAATTGCTTTGCCCTGTTGTGCAAAGAGACCTCCCATGGCGACAACCCCGAGGATGGGCTGGAGGGTGGGGGCGGGGGAGGAAGTCGGGGCGAGCTGTTGAGTGGGGAGTGAATTAGTCAGGAGGCCAATGGGGCAACGGAAGTCGGGGTTCTCTGGGCGGGTGGCTCCAGGCCCGCCCTTGGTCGTGACGTTTACGATTGAACTTGGGCAGGAGCATGTGTCTGGGGCTGGGAGACCTCCCTCGCCCCTACCCTGAGTGTTTGGTCCTGCAGCTCATTAAGCAGTGACACTTAACACATCATCAAACTGCTTTACAGGCACAGCCCACACAGCTCCTGGCCCCTGGAGTCCCCAGGTAGTGGGGGACGGTGACCTCCCAGCCACTGGAGCTGGGACTCCGTGGACACACAAGGCGATCAAAGCTCCCCTGGGAAAACCAGAGCAAGGGCTGGATTAGGGTGCCAGGACCCCTGACCTTTCACCTGCAGGACTGATAACGACTGAGGTGCCTGGTCTGGGACTGGTGTCAGGGGACAAACATGGCATCTGATGTCATGTGAACAAGGCTCCGACCCTGGACTTGCCACTTCCCAGCAGCTGCTGAACGTCTCAAGGCTCTGCAAGCTCCCTGACCCTCCGCTTCCTCTGTGAAGCTAATCCTGCCGGTCCCAGAGAGCTGTTTCTAGAAACACTGGGAGAAGACACAGCAAGTGCTTCCCAGAGGGCAGGTAACAGGTAGTGCATATTGGAGTTATCCACTCCCATTTCCTCACTCTCCAAGGGGCAAGGGTTCGACAGGATCAGGCTGACAGGTATCCGTTTCCTCTACCCCGGTTTCCTTTCAATATTACCGAAAACAACACAGGAAGAGCAGTAGAGATAAGAGTAGCCCTGAGCCAGCAAGCGGCCATGATGAGCCAGGCGCTGTGTATGTGATCGATAACCTCATTACATTTTCATAACATTGGGAGGCGCTTATAATCATTATTTCCATTTCACAGAGGTGGAAACTGAGGCTCGGAAGAGATAAGTGGTCTCATGGCAGCTGAGCTGGGCTGTCAACCCAGGTCCACGGACTCCGTGCGCTTACCCTTGGTCTTCCCTGCAGGGGCGAGGGGAGGAGCGGCCGGAGCGCAGGTGAGATGGTGGGGGAGTGTCTAGTCTACATCTCTTGCCCTGGGCTCTCAGAGAGGCTCCTCCAAGAGTCCCCAGCTTCCAGTCATTCTTTCAGAGCCTCAAATATTTCCTAAATCTCCTTGAAATAGTCCTGGCCAAACAGGGCTTGCCTTCACGGTTGATGTGTAGTAATGAGGCAGGGTTAATACCTCATTAGGTCACGGTGCCATTTTGCATTTCATGGATATTCAATAACACAAGCAACAACAAACACATGCATTCCTGGGCCTGGCTTGCTGTGGGGGTGGGGCGCACAAGATAAGGGCTCCCTGCATGAGGCACGGGATAAAAGCCCACGTCCAGTTCTCAGGACACATGGAGACGAGGCTCTGACAGCTGGGAGCCACGGCCCCATCTTGCCCCCCAACTCCGAGCCCCTTAATGGTGTGTGACTCAGCCTAGGGCCCGGAGATGCGAGAATCAACAGTGTCTTGGGCTCGTCTGAAAGGTGAGTGCATTTGGGACGGATGCTGGGACCACCAGAACAAAGTACCACACACCTGGAGGCTTAAACAACAGAAATGTTATGGTTCTGGTGGCTAGAAGTCCAAGGTCAAGGTGTCATCAGGCTTGGTCCCTTCCGAGGGACTATAGGACTATAGGGATGAGGGAGGCTAGGAGGCCCCTCTCCCAGCTTCTAGTGGTTTGCTTGCAATCCTTGGTGTTCCCTGGCTTGCAGAGCATCACCTCATCTCTACTTCCTGTGTACACAGCATTCTCTGTGTGTGTGTGTGTGTGTGTGTCCAAATTTCCCCTTTTTATAAGGAAACAGTCACACTGGATTAGAACCCACCCTAATGACCTCATTTTAACTCAGTCACCACCGTAAAGATGCTACCTCCAAATCGGAGCACATTCTGAGGCCCTGGGGATCAGGACGCCAACCACCATATAAATTCGGGGGCCAGGAGGATGGGAAGACACGGTTCAACTCATAACAGACACACGTGGGCAGGACCCCAGAGGAACCTGAGAACTGGAAGGGTAACAGTAGACCCCGAGGGTTATCTATTCGATGAGCCATTCTGCTTTTTTCTTGCTAGCCGAATCCTGATTTTGTGGAGTTGGCGATTCATCCTCTCAATGGGTATTTAACAAGAAGCTCCTATGTCAAAGGGTAAACCACTACCAAAGTAGTGAGGCTCTTGGTCCTCATGGTGGGGAAGACAGACAATGAGCAATAGTTGAGTAGAGTTAAAGAATGTTCGAAGGTGTATGATGGTTTTAGAGAAAAAAAAAAGTAAATCTGGGTGCAATGGCTTAAATAGTATCCCCTCCACTCCCCGCAAATTCCTGCCCACTCAGAATCGCAGAACGTGACCTTATTGGAAATAGCATCTTTGCAGACGGAACCAAGGTGAGATGAAGCCATAGCAGGTCAGGGCCCTGATCCGACGACTGGTGTCCTCGTAAGAAGAGGGAAGTGTTGACAGACACAGAGACACAGGGAGCAGGCCGTGTGACGATGGAGACAGAGCGGGGAGCAGTGCATCTACAAGTCACGAGCCGCCAAGGACTGTCCGAAACCACCAGCAGGAGAGAGGCATCAGTCACATCCTCCCTCAGAGCTTCCAGAAGGAAACAGCCCTGCCAACACCTCGATTTGGGGCTTCTGGTCTCCAGAACGGTGAGACAATAAATTTCTGTTGTTTTAAGCCACCCAGTCTGTGGTACTTTGTGACAGGAAACTAATACATGGGTGACGCAGCTCAGGCATGGAAGGGCGTAATGAGCTGGCCCAACTGAGAAGGTAACATTTCAACAAATTCATGAAAGGGGGTTGACAACCGAGTGGGTTTGGTGGGGAGGAGTGTCCGCTGTAGAGGGAACAGCCAGTGTGAAGAGGCATGAGTGAGACCCAGGAGGCAGCGTGGCTGGGAGGAAGTGGGGCGAGAGCAAGCAGTAAGGTGTTAGCTCAGAAATGCCATGCGAGTCGGATCTGGTAGGCCACCATGAAGACTTCAGCTTTGGCTCTAAGTGACATGGAGAAACATGGTCTGATATTTCCAAGGAGTGACAGGACATGACTGTGCCCCAAGCCAGATGGACCATGTGGTTAAATGAAAACCAAACACGACAGGCTTCTCCTCCACTCTTAGAATCTTCCTTGCAGCTAGAGGGGACTGAAAGATGACCGAGTAAAGACCAATGAGAACGTAAGTCTGCCGAGGACTGAAGTCACAGGGATACCGTGTGCTTTCCTGGTAATAAGGGGTCGACATGGCTGATACAGCCCTTCTCCCATGCCCTTCTTTTCCTCCAACTGTGCATGTGTCTGGCGCTCTGGCATCCATCTTGTAACACGAGGCAACAAGCAATGGGATAAAAAGTCAACACTATAGGCAAAGAAAGAGACACCGAGCCTTGCCTACAATGGTGTCACCACGCAGCTGAACCAACATAAGCAACCACTTACTCTGTCACTTCTTGGGATGTAAGGAATATGTGTGATAGAAGGCAAAAACACACAGTAGGTTTTCCTACTAGCAGTTGAACACTTTCCTAGTGGGCAGAGTAGAAAGTCTGACCTCAGGGAGACAGTAACCAGAAAGTCATTCAGAAGCCAAAGGGATTCTTATTTGGGTCAATCTTTCCTCCAAAGCTTGAATGTTGTGGGAAGACAAAGTTGAACAATGGATGGGAAAGGGCTCTAGTAGCTGGCAATTATTAAGCAGGTGTAATGAATTGTGAATGATCACTCAGGCTTGGAGGTAAGAGGGAGCTGTGTGTAGGAAAAGGGGTAACCGTTATTCCCTCTCTACGATAAATGTGACTGAGCCCTGTGATAAACATCCTGTAGTCAACAGGAAGACAAATTTAGGCATTGAGATCAGCCTCTTCCTCTGGGTGTCTGCTGGAAGAGGGATGATGCCTATACTGTGTCTTCTCAAATGCAGAACAACTTAAAACTGAAGTGATTTGTATTTTAGACCCCTAGGTTGGTCTGATGAAACCTATGGAGGCAACATGTCAAGTCAATGCACAGAGACACGTGCATACAAATGTTACATGATTTTGGAGGGCTCGTGGTCCTCTGAAACACAACATCTGTGTCCACCAGTCAGACCTCTGGTAGGATGTCCAGAGGTCAGACAGGGAGAAATGGGGAAGGTGGTGTGTTGGGTATGGTTTGCAAAATGAGAGGCTAAGGTCAGTTTGGGACCTTAGTTGAAAGTGCAGAATTCATGTGCCGCATGGTGCCAGCGACATCCAAGTCTGAATTTCTAGCTTGGAAGGGAATTTTGGACTTTGAATTGAAAATCCTTATTTCTTCCCTTTGTTTCTGTCTTCTTTTGTCTCACAGAGATTTCTTGCCTGCCCGATGTGTGCGAGCCTCTGTGCTGAGGACATTAAAAAATTAAAATGAAAGCATAAGTTAAGTAAGAGAATGGGGGAGTTCCTCAGAAAGAACATGAATAGGAAGAAGAACTGAACTAGTCAAAGGCCAACACTTAAAACTGTGCTTGCACCCATGTGCCGTGGACATAAATGGGATTTGTTGAAGGAAGTAGAATGGGGGTCCTGTAGAACCGAATGGTTCCAGTTGAAGACAGTGTTGTGGCATCCTTGTGCAGGCAAAGACTCAGGGACCCCGGAGGATTAGATAGATTGATTGTGAAATATCTTACAACGAATGGACCAAGCTGAGCCAATAAGAATAAATTCCAGGACTTCCACTGAAATCGTTTGGTGGGGAGTGTTCTTTCCCCCCCCATTGGCATTGCTGAATTGGATAAAAACTTATAGCTATTGGAAGTCAACAGACCATCACATGGACAACGCTGCCTAAGAGCAGAGCTGATGTCGAGAAAAGGAAAATCAATAATAAAGTGCTACAGACCAAGTCCTGATAACACTCTTTTCACCCCTGGGTCTACCTATGCCTGAAGCTAATCCAAACTTGAACTTTCAATCAGCTAAATCGATTAATACCGTTCATGGCAGACACTATGGATGATGCAGCCATAGCTTCTTGGCAGCCACCTTTACATGCTGACAATTCTTTATAGAAAATAGCTGCGAGTCTCTACCTGAAGGTCCCTTCCCAAGCCCTTGACCATGTGGGTATACTTGGCATCATGCAGGAAGAGCCAGGAATGCCAGAGATAAAACCCCAGCACTAGCCCTCTACCAGTGGCTGCAGAGATTGAATGGACAACTTCCCCAGCTCCCTTCCCCCTTGATTGTGATAACTTGAGTTATCACCCAGAGTTCCCCACCAGAGTTCAGAGTAAATGGGTTAAGCTCCATTTGTCCACACTACAACTAGCTTGCTCATGAACACCCTTTATCATCTCCCTTCTCTTCCCCACCTCATGTTCCACTACCTAACCCAGTTTCCGGGGCCCATCTCCCAAATAGACTCCTCATACTCATCCCCTGGTCCCAAGATCTGCTCAGAAAGACTCCAAGGTAAGACCTGCACCCCATTTTTTTTTAGCATCAGGCCAATATAAACTGTGTTTCTGCATCTCACACTCAACAGAGCCCTGACTAATAGACCAAGTTACAAGAGAGATACCCTGAGCCCTTGAAGTGACCAGAAACATCTTCCATTGATTAAGGATCTCAACCTCCGTGTGATAAACAGAAACTTTTCCATCCACAGGACGGACAGAACATGAGCCTTTGATCCACAATGCTCAGTTCACAGAGATGCCTCCCTCTTCCCTAATATATCACAGAGAAAGGGGAGGCATGAGAGTCTCTCCAGCGAGGGATCCTAGGGAGAGCAGAAAGCCTGGATCTTGTGAAAAGTCCCATTTTCGTTTCTCATAAATGTTGCAGGCTCCCCAGTCCATATACTGCTGTTAATAAATTATACCCCACCCTTCTTTCTAGGTCCTTCTGTGATAACTCCGGCCCTGGGTCCATTAACTAGCCATTTCTCAAATGCTTCATTAGGACATTTTTTGCAAGCTTGAGAGTGTAGCTCCTGGCACCCTCAGCCGGGCAGGAGGCACAGATCAAAACGGCCCATTTAGTTCCTGTGGCCAGGGCACTTTTTTTTTCCCCAGAGTCTATTTTCTGCTGCTTTTAAAATAATGGACTCAAATGTTTCCCTTCTCCAACAAACTTTCCAACAGCGAGCCAAGGACAGGGCCCAAGACAGAGAGGTCACAGTGGTCTGCCCTGCAACTGGTTTTTCACATCCTCAGTTTTCCACTCCCACAGACAAAGGTTTAATCCCCCTCGAAGCGAGGCCACTCTTTGGGGGCATTGGCCGAAACGTGCAATCCAGGCCATTGTGGGTAATGCTTTAAAGGGCCCAGTGTTTGTCTCTAATGTATGATTACAAGATGTGGAAGAGGAGAAAATAAGCGTTGGGAGGCTGGGAAAGGTAAACCCCTCAAGTGTCTTCCAGAGCCCAGGTTGTCCGATGCTACGCTTCCAAGCTGCCGTCTGGTACTTCTCGTTCCTGATGGTTTACTTGGGGAGCACACACCAAACCACGGGGAACAAAGCAATGTGCAAAACATAAGAGGAAAGGCAACACCATAGATCCGTGACATTGGCATATGCTTCATGCTTAAAATGCTCGTGAAATAGACATGCACACGGAGAGCTTGCAGACAGCTCTGCCCCTCACATCCCATTACCTCATTTAACCATCCCCACAGCCCTGGGCAGCGAGCGTGAGTGTCAGACCCACATTGCAGGAGAAGCAATCAAGTCATAGAGAAGGTAAGTTACTCGTCTAAGACCACACGATGTTAAGTTGCAGAGTCTGGTTGTGGCTTTGAGCCAGCTTCTCCAGATCATGTGCTCACAAACATATCATGCTGCTGTTTCTTAAAATTTTCCTTGAAACTGAAATACATGTGTACTACACTCACCCTGCACCCACGACGTCATCAGCAGCACACGCTATCAGATGCACTTTGACCTCATCCCGGCTGCAAAGTCCTCAACTGAGATAATATAAGAGTAAGTTCTTTAATTTGGGCAATGCCTTGGCATTTACAAAGCACTTTCGTATACATTAACTCAGCACTGAATTTGCTGACAGAGCCAAGACAAGAGATGGACAAGGGAAACATAATACATCATTGACCAAAATAATAATTTGGCCCTTTCAATAGAGGTTTCCATCCAAGGATAAATTACATCCTTTAGCCACATTCAGGCAAGATCAATAGTCATATAATCTTCACACTGGAAGGAATCTTCGAGACGACCGTCTCAGGCTGCTGAACAAAATATTACAAAATACCATAAATGGGTGGCTTAAGCAACAGACGTTTATTTCTCACAGCTCTGGAGGCTGGAGGTCTGCACAGCGTTCCAGCACGGTCCAGTTCTGGTGAGGGCCCTCGTCCTGCTTTGCCAATGGCCCCACTCGCCGTGTCCTCACATGGCACAGAGTGGTGGGAAGAGAGGGAGCCTCTCGCCCTCCCTTTCAGGACAATAATCCCACCGCCAGGCACCCCCCACTCGTGACCTCATCGAAACCTAACTACCTTCCAAAGACCCCCCACCTCCAAACACTGTCCCTTTGGGAGTTAGAGCTTCAGTGAATGAATTTGATAGCGACACACACAATGATGACTTAGTTCTGGCCTCTGACTTTCTGAGGAAACGGAGCCCGGGAGGAGGCATGACTCTTCTCAGGTCCCAAAGTCGATGCAGGGCGGAGCTGGCTGGTGGCCAGGGCACCCTCCACTCAGCCGGGGAGTCCACGGGATATCACTGCCATCTCTGTTCGAGGACGATCGGGATTCCGGCTGCGCTACTGAAGGACATGAGAGAATGGCCTTACTTGTCTAGTCCTCAGGTTCTTTATCCATGACATGAAACGTCTGGGTGTCTGTATTAGTGAGGGTTTTCTAGAGGAATGGAACCAGCAGGATGGATGGATGGATAGATAGACAGACAGACCTACAACAGGTAAAATAATTACTGTAGGGATTACAGAACAAAGTTCCAATTGGAGTACCAGGAGAGCCAATGGTGTGACTCAGCCTCAGTCTAAAAGCCTGAGAATTGGGGCTGATGGTACAATGTGTCAGTCCAGGCCCCAAAGCCCACGAACCAGGAGAGCCCATGTCCAAGGGCAGAGAAGACAAGTGTCTCAGCTCAAAAAGAGGGACCGGAAAGTCACCCCTCCTCTACCTTTTTGCTCTACTCGAGTCCTCCACGGATTGAGTGGTGCCCACCCACCATGAGGAAGGCCATCTGTTTTTATTCAGTTCACCAACTCAAATGACAGCCTCTTCCAAAAACACCCTCACAGGAACACCCAGAACACACAGAAGTAGTGTTCTACCAGCCACTTGGCCATCTCATCCAGTCAAGTTGACCTGTGAAGTTAACCACCCCAAATGCCCCAAGGAATTCTCCCCGGAAGACTCATTTCATGGGAAGTAAAGAGGCCTCTTGCCCTAAAGGGTTCCATCACCAAAGATGGAACATGCTGCCTTGTTCACAGTGACAGAGGTTCCCTGGCTGCAAGACTTGTCAGTGCCTTTAATGTGCTGAGGTCACTTTCTGTTTTCCAAGAGGACAAACTGGAGGATCTTCTGAATGTGGTTAACTATGGAGCACACGCTCCGTGTGCCGCCTGGGTGGTCAGAGTAGCACAGATTCCACACTGCAGGATGTGACCGAGAGAGACCGGGAAGCCTCTTCCGGCACTAACACTTCACCATTTTATGATTCTGAGTGTTTTATCCCTGGGCTTTTTTGCTCATTTCGTGGAGGCGTTCTTTAGGTATCTAGGACTGCCATCACAAGGGACTACAAAGTGGGCGGATTAAAACAACAGAACTGTGTGTCTCACCGCTCTGCAGGTGGGAAGTCTGAAACCAAGGTGTCGGCAGGCCCATGCTTTCCCTTAAACCACAGGCGAGCATCTCTATTTTCTGTTAGCTCCTAGTGGGGGCCGCCAAGCCTTGGCACTCCTTGGCTTGTAGCTGCACTGCTCCAGTTTCTGCCTCTGTCTTCCCATGGCATTTTCCCTGGTGTCTCTTCTCTTTTTCTTATATGGACATGAGTCACATTGGATTAAGGGCCCAGCCTCCTCCAGTATGACCTCACCTTAACCAGTTACATCTGTAATGGCCAGACTGACACAGGACATCACATTCACAGGTACCAGGGCTTAGGACGGCAACCTGTCTTTGGGGAGGACACAAGTCTGCCCACAATACGCTGAACCCACAGTGAACCCATATCTCAACAGAGCTATGAAGAGAGCGAAGAAGTAGGTTCCCTAATGCCACACAAAAAGAGGAAATAAAAAAATACCATACAGCTGACAGAACTGGCCACTGCGTCACCAACTGACTAACAAGACATTGGATTCTAGCTTGCTCTGTTTGATTGATCATTAAAGTCAATGGCCAGAATTGTACTTCCGGCAATCCCCTCTCCCCATTGTTCCCTCACCACACACACGCACACACGCACGCACACACTCTGTCTCCAAGCTTTCTTGAAAACGGGATCAGACAAGCTAAACAGGGAGGTGGAGTGGCTGGGCCTCAGCTATTTGGATTGGCGGGAGGATGGCTCATTTTGGTAATTCTGCTCACCAGACTTCAAGGCAGGCCACGTCTCTACACAGTCCAAACTGACATGCCTTTGTCTAGCGATTGTGGGTTGTTTTTGTTTTTCTGGTCAAATTAGTGGTTGCTCTTGGTGCCTTTGATCAGCTTGCTTCTGATCTCAGCATTGCCCAAGCAACTGACCGGCTTGGTTCATTTGCACAAACACTCATTTAAAAATAAGTCAACCACACGATCTGTGTGGTATTGTGCAAGCAAGAGAAAATAACAAAGCCCTGAATTTTACATGTGGCTTCTTTTTTCTCTCCCTTTCCCCTCTCTCCATCAGTTGTGTAGACACAACCACAGAAGAATTGCTTTCCTTGGGGGGGAAAGAAGGAGAAAGACGTCTACCATTTCCATGGGGGGAACTCATGTGATCTCAATGTTTCCCTGCCCCCTCCCGGCAAAAGCTCGGCACCTCATTGGGTCCCCAGATAGTTCATTCAAATGAGACCGTGCCGTGAGCCATGCCGCCCCGTGATGAGCCTGGGCCGGCGTTGGAGGTTGGCGGTGGGAGCGAAGTCAGACTGAAATCCGTTTCTCTCCCGGGCTGGGCCCGGCCTCTGAATTCTAGGATTCCTCAAACCTCAAAAGTGAAATTGCTCTTCTCTCAAGTCCCAGGGTGGCTGGATTCCAAGGCCCTTGCAGCCAAGGCCTAAAACGTGGCTTTGCTTTGGAGAATTCAAATGTGGCTTCGCTTTCAAGAATTCGGCCCCAGCGTGACCGGCATCTGGTGAATCACTCGGAAAATCGCAGCTCGAGAGCTCTCTGCGCATCCCCCTGCAGGCCCCGTGGCAAACGGGCCTGACCGGCACCGCTGTCTACCCAGGGGCGTCTGTCGGGCCCTCCACACGCCCCACTTTAGGGGAAGAGGCGTTGCCCATTTAGGGGAGCCTCAGAGCTTTTCTGTAGCCCTTGCCTTTCCCCACCGCAACCTTGAGACTTGGAGACAAGGCCACAGCTGTTTATGTGCTTAACTTCACTTGGATTTTTTTTTTCCTGAGGCCCCATTTCTTGCTTGGCCCAACGAGGTGTGCTAACCTCTCCAAACTTCCCCATCTCTCTGAACGCGTGCCGTGTACCTACTGCGACGGCCCAGAACACCAAGGAAACGAGAAGACTGGCTGCAAAACAAGGGGTGCTCAAGTTTACTAAAAATAAAGTACAATGTAAAATTCCGACGATGACTTTGAAAAACAGCTGCAAGCTTCCTGATCAAAATGTAGCCTTCTGGGGTTATTTCCAGGCCAGGCTGCCTGCCAAAGGCCGTGATGAATTCTCAGTCCCATATGGTGTGTCCCATAGAACAGAGATTTGGCACCAGTGAATCCCAAACTCTAACCTGCAGTTCCAAGGCCTGTCCTTCAGGCCATATGGGCTTGCAAGGGTTAAATTCCAGGACCATCTGAGACCAGGGTTCTTGCTTCGGTTTTGAAAAAAGATTCACATGCAAACTTTTTGCTTCCAGCGTGACCTGGTGAAAGGCCTTGGGCTCCAGAGCCACAGGTTCCTGGGTTCAAATCCCACTCTTTCCTGGCAAAGTATATTCAGAAAAGAGATACAACCTCTCTGAACATAATTTCCTGCCTCTGCAAGAGGAAAATTATAAACCAAACCCATAGGATGGTGTGACATTATAGATAATCAGAGAGTGTATGTAATATGTAGGGTCCGGCAGAAGCGAAGCCTGCTTGAGTGTGGTTGGTAGTGTAATAATATAGGTGTAGCGATTTATAGTTTTAATTTCAACATTTCACCTAAAACGTCATGTGGTGTGCTTGGGTATGATATTGTTATGTGACAGAATTACATACTTATGATTTTGTAATTTAAAAAGGGGTCATTATTTGTGCCAGACCCTGTGCATTGGATGCTGAAAACCTAGTGCCTATCTGTGTTATCCTTGCACCCTCTCCCAGGGGTACATGAAGCCAGCCGTCACTGCAGAGCATCTAGTCCTGAGCACCGAGGTCTCCAGAAGTCGAGGGCAGTATCATGAAACCAAGGTTCCATTTAAGAAACACTCCATAAGCATTCTGGGGGTCAGCCCCACTCAAGGTCCTGGGGCTGCAGAAATGACTCAGAAATAGTCCCTGTTCTCCAAAAGTCACAGGGGAGAGAGCGAGAGCAGAGTAAGAAGGAAACGAGCTCTCTGGGTGTATTACTGTCTCTTAATGGACTTATCGCCTCTCTCTCTTCTTTAAAATTCTGCCCCATGCCTTCTGCCCTGCAGGTAAAGCCGCAGGGTATGGACAAGCAGCTGCCACCTAGAACCAAGAACTCAACAGTCCATCGAGGTGGTGACGTAGGCAGACATCGCTCTCCTCTTCACAGAACCATGTCAAAATTACAGCTAAGATACAGGAACGTCAGAAATCGAGCTTCTGGCCAAGATGGAGGTGTAGGTAGGCATACTGTGCCTCCTCGCACAATTGAAAGAAGGACAACGACAAATTTAAAAACAAAAAACAAGCACAACTGACAGAAAATCAAACTGTATGGAAGTCCGACAACAAGAGTTAAAGAAGAAACGTTCATCCAGACTGGCAGGAGGGGCGGAGATGGGCAACTGGGCAGAGAGGACTCCCAGCAAGGCTGTGGCTAGAGAACCAGGCCTGGCAAGGCAGTGGCTGGTAGACCCGGAGATCCCACATTCTTGTGCAGATAAACTGGGAGGAGCAACGGGGGAGCGAGACAGACTGAGCAACCCAGGGTCCCAGCACTGGGAAATAAAGCCTCAAAACACCAATTGAAAACACCTGTGGGGGTTGAGGCGGCAAAAGAAACTCCCAGCCTCACAAGAGAGTTCCTTGGAGAGACCCACAGGGCCCTAGAATGTACATAAGCCCACCCACCCAGGAATCAGCACCAGAAGGGCCCAATTTGCTTGTGGGTAGCGGGGGAAGTGACTGAAAGTGGGTTGAGAGCTGAGCAAGCAGCATTGTTCCCTCTTGAACCCCTCCCTCACAGGCAGTGTCACAACGCAGCAACGTGGGTTGCCCTGCCCTGGTGAACACTTAAGGCTCCACCCCTTACTACATAACAGGCATACAAGACCACAAAAAAAAGGCCCAAATGAAAGAATAGATCAAGGCTCCAGAAAAAAATACAACTGAGTGATGAAAAGATAGCCAACCTATCAGATGCACAGTTCAAAACATTGGTAGTCAGGATGCTCACAGAACTGGTTGAATATGGCCACAAAATAGAGGAAAAAATGAAGGCTATGAAAAGTAAAATAAAGGAAAATATACAGGGAACCAACAGTGATGAGAAGGAAACCAGGACTCAAATCAATGGTTTGGAGTAGAAGGAAGAAAGAAACATTCAACCAGAACAGAATGAAGAAACAAGAATTCAAAAAAATGAGGAGAGGCTTAGGAACCTCCAGGACAACTTTAAATGTTCCAATATCCAAATAATAGGGGTGCCAGAAGGGGAAGAGGAAGAGCAAGAAGTTGAAAACTTATTTGAACAAATAATGAAGGAAAACCTCCTTAGTCTGGTGAAGGAAATAGACTTCCAGGAAGTCCAGGAAGCCCAGACAGTCCCAAAGAAACTGGACCCAAGGAGGAACACACCAAAGCACATAATCATTAAGTTACCCAAGATTAAAGATAAAGAGAGAATCTTAAAAGCAGCAAGAGAAAAGAAGACAGTTACTTACAAAGGAGTTCCCACAAGACTATCAGCTGATTTCTCAAAAGAGATCTTTGGGGCAAGAAAGGGCTGGGAAGAAGTATTTGAAGTCATGAAAGGCAAGGACCTACATCCAAGATTACTCTATCTAGCAAAGCTATGATTTAGAATGGAAGGGCAGATAAAGTGCTTCCCTGATAAGGTCAAGT
>PVKM010035912.1:0-14970 GCA_004027735.1 Carollia perspicillata
TTCAGGTGCAGGTTGGAGGCTATTGATTCCCGTTGGCTTTGCTTCTTAGCATCTAGGGCGTAATCATCCCGTGTACTGAAACCGAAAACGCACTACCTCCACAAAGTGTTTCTAAACCGCCACAGAGGGGGCTGTCGTGGCAGCCCCTTCATCCCGGTCCCGAGGAAGCTCACGCCCTGGTTGTTTCCGTACTCAGGGCTCGTCCCGTGTCCTGTGTGTTCAGCGATAAACACACGCCCATTAGGAGATTTCCGAGTTTCCCACGAACCCTCTGCTGTTCTCGGGGAGGTCACTTCAGGTGTGCTTTGCTGGGCTGTTTAGGGGGCCGCTGCCCTTGCTACCGCGGAGCCGGGTCCCCTCTGTTCTTTGACATGGCTACAGGCGTCTGTTTCATGAGGACTCAGCAGAAGGCAGGGGCACTTTCCACGCAGCTCGGTTGCTGTCCTGGCCTAAGGTGAGCGTTACCCCGACCCGCACTCAGCAGACGGAGGAAAAAGAGTGAAGAGAATGTAGAATGTGATTTGGAAGGAAAGCATTTTGTGTGGCTCCAGAATCCAAGGACAATTTTAGATAAATTTTCCCAAACATATGCTTCGCATTTGGCAGACATCCCTCTGGGCGTCCTGGTGGCTCAGTGACAGACAGCCTTCGACACGAGCACACGCTCACGTTCACACAGTGGCAGCCACGCACCCCCCGTCGCCATTCGGCGCCTCCGCGTGTCCAGTCTCCCTCCCGCCTTAGCCGGGGCAGGGTGCCGGCACCGGGGGGAGTCTGAGGTCTGCCCCTCCCGCTTGGAGAGTGCCCGCTTTTCAGATAAATTTAAAATGGCTTAAAAATAGAAAAAAAGAAAATCTTAATGGAATAGTTCATGAATAATTATTTTACAAGTGAAAACTTTCCATTGGGATTACATGAAACTTCTCATTTGTCGTTTCCAAGTCCTCCTAAGGCAACCAGAGAAAATGACATCGAGGAAGAGGAGGAGGAGGTAGAGAAGAAGAAAAAGGAGGGGAAGAAAGTTTATCTGATGTGTCAGCCACATGCTAAGCCACGCAGAACGCAGTCCTGTGTCACCATCCTACAGCCGACGAATGAAGTCCCTGTTTTGCCGGTTAGGAAACGGAGACCTTGGGAGGCCAAGAAAATGAAGCAGAACTGGTCTCCCCCCCCACGCCCGCGTTTTCCCGGTTGTTGAAGAAGAAGCGGGGAGATGTCCAGTGTCCCCTTGCCTGGGTTTCTTCCTCGTTTCAGCTGGACAAGCAGACTAGCCATGCCATGAGTGAGGATTTTCAAAAGTAAACAAGTTTCTCCCTATTCTCATCGATGAATCCTTATACTCTTCACTGTTTTCAACTGTGGAAACTATTTCATTCACATTTTATCTTTACAAGAACCAGTGACTAGGGTGTTATTCCTGTCATTTCATAAAGGATAAATAAAAGTAAGACTCATGGAAGGCCATATTTTTTGTTTATTTTTATGTGTTTTTGGATAAGGTTGCAGGGCCAAAGGTTGACGACTTTTCCCTGAGTCCGTCATTTTACCATCTCCGTTGGTGCCTCACTTCGGCGACCGGCCGGGAGTGTCCCGGGACCGCATTAAATGTCTCAGACATAATTGGAAGTCTTTGTGGAGTGCTGTCTTCTGTTCGGTGTTCACTGCTTGACCGGCCTCATGCTTTTCTCCTCCTAGCAGGCTGCCTGTCATCGCTGCATTGAACGGCTGTGCTTTAGCAGTAGTATTTCAAAGAGTACACGTTTTTAAAATAACCTATTCAAATATGACAAAAATAGTACGACTTTTATACAAACGCAGCCCACAAAGAATCATTTTCAGAAAACTACACACAAAAAAAAAAAATAACCTGAAACGCATGAACGAAGAATAAGGAAAATGAAATGCAGTGATTCCGTGACACGGTGCCTTTCTCTTCCGGCAGCCATCGCTCTCTGTCCCCTGGTTTTGCCCCAGCAGATGTGCCCCTGGATGACGGTCACCGTCTGAGTCATTTCCATCTGCTGGTCAGGGAGGGAGTGCTGAGTGAGCCCTGCCCATGAGGCAACCTCAGGAGCCTCGGGGGCCGAATCCTGAACTGCTGCCCCCCTGCCAGCGCCCTGCACCTTCCCGGGCTCTAAGAAACGCTGGCGGGTTGCTGGGCCTGTGTGTGGACACTGTGAGCTGGGGCCACCGTCCATGGCTGAGGACTCAGGTAGAGTCACGTGGCCACCATTGTCTGTGTGGTGTCCTCTCCGTATTCACTGAGGCCTCATGGGGCCTGGGCAACCTCAGCGCCCCTCAGAGCAAGACTCTGCCCTGGGGTTCTGGAAGCATCCTCATCAACGTGAGCGTGGGGCTGACTCACTGTCCTCTGGGTGTCTGTGACGGGCCTGGGACCCTCGGCAGGCCCGCCCGACTCTCATCGGAGAGAAGACGTCTCACCTTGGAGGCCGGCCTCAGAACGGGGTGGCTTCAGCACTTATTTTGAAAAATGGTTCTGTTTCACCCACCAGTGGAATATTGAAGTAATCGAACTCCGTGGCCCTCGCCGCGGCTCTCACTTTAATTACTTGTTTGTCTTTTATTGGGAAAGAAAATATGGCTGTCAGGTTTATGGGGGCAAAAAGGCTGACCCTGTTTTATCTGTCCTTGCATGCGCCTCCGCGTAATGATGACAAAATGGGATGTTAACTAATGATTAGTAGAAATGGTTGCAGTTAATTAGTTGGTTCTTCGTTTATCGTTCCATTTGCACATTTTGGGAGTAATCATTATTAATTAGGACCATCACGCCGAAAGGGTCGAGGTGGAACCCTACAGCCAAGTTAATCAGGCAGCAATGAGAGCTCCATTATCTTGTCAGATCGTGTTGGCCTGTGATCTATTTGCATTATCTAAAAGCTGCATTAGGATCAAAAGCAGAGTCGGAGGGAGGGCCGGGATCAGTGGTCTCCCCGGGGGCTGCTCTCCCCGCCGAGACCTGGTGCCAGCACCCGCCACTGTCGCGTCGGCGACTCCAGCTCTGGGACGTCCTCGTGCCGGGGGTCAAAGGGCAGGGTCAGGTGTTGGGACCCTCCCTGTCCTCTCCCCAGGGGAGGATGCCGCCTGAGTGTTCACCCCAGAACAGGTTCAGGTTGGACTCTCTGTGGTAGGGTCCCCGAGATGAGGCTCAGGAAGGTTTGGGTTCCGTCGGAGACCTTTCTGCTGTTGTTCGGGTCTCAGTGAGCTCTGAATCCCGAGAACACCCGGGATGCTGCAACCCGGACCAGCTCCAGACCTCTCAGAACTCAGGGAGGAGTCTGGGACAGAAATGGCAGCAAATACGGCCCCACCTTTGCGCAGTCAGAACGGTTCTGCTGCAGTCTTCCACTTTTTAGGGGAGGGCTGGGGGGCTGCCCTGCTTTCGTTGTCAATAAGCTACCACTACCCAAAAGGGGAGAGAGAGGAAAGTGAGCTGTGGTTTATCTAAAAGAAATGGCCTTGCCCAATGACCGCGGCTTCCAGAATGTTCTCCATTTACTCTTATTTCTCAGAGACCTGAACGCAGGCCTCACCCTTGGGGCTGTCTTCATGGCTGGGACATCCCGGGCTGCTGGGCACACACCCCCTGGGACGCGGGATTTGGTGAAATCAACCAGTGTTGACCATCCTTGGATTTCCCGTGGCCTGTCCAGGTGTCCTGACCTTCAGAGGAACAAGACCTCGTGACAGGGTCATGAACACGGCTTGTCCTCCTTCTCGGGAGGAGCCAGTGGGCCTGCCGTCCCTCCAGACATTCCCGCAGTGTCCACAACCACCACCCCCGCCCGTCTGCTGCAGACGGAGGCCCAGGCACTTTCTCACAGCGGTTAAGAGGACCCATTCTGTGTAACAAGATCCCATATTGACTTTATCTTGAAACAAACCTATAAGGCTGAACAATTGCATTTTTAGGGGTTCTGAGAGCTTTTCACATGGAGCTTGAAAATGACAATAAAAGTGCACAGAGCACACCTAACTGTTCAAAGGGACACTGCAGACACGAGACCCCTCCAGTTTGGGCAGGTGGGTACACATCTGGGCACTCACAGTCGCCACGGTCCCTGCCCCACCCACCTGCATGCCAGTTACCTCTGCTGGGAGGGGGGCGAGGCCTCCGAGAGTCACGTGGTCCCCGTGAGTGGTGGGGGCTGGCGAGACACGAAGGCCTGCTGACCAGTCGGAAATCACTGCCCCCAGCGCAGCGCTGAATCCCGCCATGCAATGAGGGGTCGGCAGAGTCAGGAACGTTTAAACACAGGCAAGAGGGCAGGTCCGGTGTAGAGAAAGGCTCGGATAGAATAGCCTAGAACCCGAAGTAGTTCGTTTTTTTCCGTATGATGGCGCTAGTAGCGCTTAGGTGTCTTCTACTTCACTCAAAACACTTTCGATAGATTGTACTGTGACAGCTGTCCTATCAGCGTGCATTAAAAAAACACCAACATTGGGGAGGTTTTCAGCAGCCATTTTAATACTGACGATGGAGGAAAATAAGGGGCATTTTTGGCGTACTACGCTTTATTACTTCAAGAGAGGAAGAAATGCAACTGAAATGCAAAAAAAAGAGAGACCCGTGCAGTGTATGCGGAAGGTGCTGTGACCGATCCACTGAGTCAGAAGTGGTGTGCGAAGTTCCGTGCTGGAGACGTCTCACTGGATGATGCTCCACACGCAGGGAGACCAGTTGAAGTTGACAGCAATCAAATCGAGACATTAATTGAGAACAATCTATGTTATACCAGTTGGGGAACAGCCGGCACACTCAAAATATCTGAATCAATCAAGCGAAGGGTTACAGGAGGCAACGCACGCAAAAAGCTTACACCGCTAGCTCTCAGCAAACGCCGGCCGTGGTCCTCCGTGGATGCTCCGGGTAGGCCGCCCGCACGCCATGGCCGCCAGACCCCGCACGCTGGCCACAGGAGCAATCCTGTACGCATTAAGTACAAACTCTGTGCGTGGCATCACGCAGTGCGGGGATTCAGAAATGACCAAATCCAGGCTTCTCACGTCCCACGAGAACAGTGCAGCTAATTGCCTCGTTTCTTAGCGAAGAAGAAATTGGACCCACAATGGAGTGAGGACCAGCCCTCACCTGTCCCCCCCTGTTGAGCTCTCTCCCCGAGGACCTGGCCACTCCCACAGGCTGAGAGCTGTTGTCCAGAGCTGCCCCCTCCGCTGTCCCCTGCCTCGGCCCCCGCCCCCACCTAGGTGGGCTCTTCCTGCGGCCCAGCTCACCCTGACTCCGTGACGCCAGGTCCCGCCGAGCCAGCGCTGCCCGAACTGACGCTGCGTTTTTAAAGCCAAACGAAAGCAGGGAGGTCAGGAGAGAAAGCACTTGACGCCGCTTTTTCCTGTAGACGGGGGTCCGCTCTCCTTGGAATAAACACGTCTCTGACTTGTGTTCTCCGGGAGAGGCCAGCCTTTCTGCACGCGCCCCCCACCCCGCGCTTGCTTCACGCCTCCCGGCCCCTCCAGTTCAATTCGTTTCGTTTTAGCTGTGAGATTAAATCCTCTCTCCTTGGTCAAGGGAACGTGAAAAACTATTTTTTCGGGAAGATTCCATTTCCTACTTCGTGTGTCAGAGAGAAAGCCAGTGTTCACCCAGAAGGCTGTGCTCCCTTCCCCGCATTTAAGAGCAAATCGGGGTCCGGAAGCTCTTTGGAACCAACATGGGAAATCCGTGGAGGCCAGCACAGCCGCGAGAACGTCGGGTGTGCGTTTGTGACCGACAGGGGACACAATCTTTAAATTTTTTAAAAGAGAGGCCCTTTTCGAGTGACACGTGACTTCCTAGTCAAGAGGGTTTCCTCACGCCGACTATTTAGTTTCTGTGTCGAATTAATAGAAAATTGGTCCTTCTTTTAAGAGATGGACAAATGGAGAGAAAAGTGCCGTGCGTAGTTGTTCACACGATGCTGCCGATGCCACCGCAGTGCGTGTTTGGGTCACCTGGTGGAGCCGGACGCTGCCACTGCCCCCGCACTGGTCTTTCCAGGCGTCACACGTCCCCGAGGCTCGCGGGCGGCGCCGGGCAGCTGGGGCCCCCGGGCTACTCACAGCGCTGGATACAAATGGAGCGACGTGGGCCTTTATTAGACTAGCAGATATTGTGTGTACATAGACATTAGCTAATGTATTGGATTTAGCCAGGCATTCTAAGAAACTGATTTACTGGGCAAATACACAATAATCCTCCTTTAACCTTTAAGCCTCCAGAACCCGGCATCTTATTTGCGGTGCACTCTCCTCCTCTTTCCCTCCCCCGCCCCTCTCTGAGGGCGACATTGGGACTGGTCAGGCAGAATGACCGGTCAGGCAGAATTACGAGAATTAACGGTTTTCATCGCCCAGCTCGCCACGCGGGCCTTCTGGGGGCAGGCACGCCCTCGGCGGCGGGTCCCAGGCCGTGTGCCAGGTCCCAGCCGCAGCCGCCTGATGAGCAGGCAAGCCTAGGGACGTGGACACGATTGCCAGTCGGAAGCCGTGAGAAAGATTATGACATAAAATAGGCCGGTTGTTGACACAGGAGCGGACTGGGTTGCCGACAGAAGGTGAGGCCGCCCCCCTTGGCTTTATTACTGGCTTCGGCTGTGCTAAATTATGAATTTTGTCCCCGCCAGCCTCCGCCCGCGTGCATCTCTGAAGGGCAGATGACCGAAATGAATGCAAATCGAATTAAGGTTCCTCGCCGAGACTTTAATACCATAAATGAGAAAGAGCATTCATCACAAACAACCAGGGATTGTATACCAAAGTGCTTGAAGAAAATCAATATACTTTCAGCTGCTCTCGGCCTATAAATGTAAATGAGGACAGATATAAAGCTGATACGCACTAAGGAAAGGTTATTGAGAGAGCAACGCATAACACTAAGAAATCAATTGAATAAACTTGAAAAATGATTCAGATAGAGTAGATATGAACATGGAAAATCAATCATATAATTTAAAGAGTAAACAGCTTGCCCCTCACAAATCTCCCGTATGGTTCGGAGGGTAGGGTTTTTAATTTAGCATTGATATAATGCCAAGCTGCGAGGCGCGGCCAGGGGCGGGGGCCGCGAGGAAAATCAATCCGTTCTTGTTCTATGGTCTTAAGGGGTATTTGATATTTACAGCAGGGCAGCATGAATCCTTGTATAAATTTACATTTTAAGAGATAAAGGGCCTCTGTATTTTGCCTTGTTATTGTTAATAGAAACTGTCTGCTTTTATTCTGTCCGCCTGCTGGGGAAGTCTGGCGGTCTCTGTGCTGGTGTCTGTCACCAGCAATTTTCCGGGCTTTATTTTCTTGATACACAAAGTTTTGCTCTGTGCCCGCTGGTGTTTCTCCCCTCCTGCGAGGCAGTTTTGGCGGCATAACTGCATCAGTGCTGCCGGAATCCAGGCTGCGGTTTGGGCGGAAAACAACCCCGGACAAGTTCGTTTACAAGTCGGTGCAGAGGCTTCGAGGTCAAGGAAATGAGGCGGGGTCCCCACGAGTGTGCACGTCAATCCAGGGGACCCTCGTAATCAGTTATTTGCCTTTTTTGCTTCCAACTCGGGGATTTGTCATTAGGAAAAGCTGGAAAATCAAACTCGCCAGAGCTCCTACAGAGGCCGTGGTGGAAATACACTCCCTAAACTCTAGACGGTCACGGCTCCGCTTCTGCCCGAAGACCCCTGCGGCCTCACGTCCACCTCAGCAGGCTGAGCTGCCTCGAGTTTGCCTGGCGCACTAGCGGGGTCCCCCCTCCCGCTCTGCTCCTCCCTGACGGCCGCAGTGCCCCAAGGACCGCCGAGCCGCCTGTCTGTGCTCCAAAGGCGCTACGGGAACTGCCAGGCAGCGGACGCCGCTTTGATTCCCAGTGAATTCCACTTCCCACAAATGCTCCTCGGTGGGATGGCCTCCCTGTGTGAAAGCGGGCACGATTGCAGGTTTTCTTTCCGTGCATTCCTCAGCCTGGATGCTGTGACGGTTCGCAGTTTCTTAGGCCCGATGGGAGCAGTGAGCCCGAGGCCCAGTGCGTCACGGAAAGGCTCTCTCTTTGTCGAGTTCTGGGGCTGAGCTTCTCAGCTCTGCTCCCGGGATCCCTAATTCAGAAGGTGTCCTGAGACAGACTCGGGACAGCCGTCACCAAAGGAAAGAGAGATTGGTCAGCACTCTGGTGTGCTGATCATCTGCATCAGTGGAAAACAGGAAGTGTCTCAGACGCTCGTCATGTGTGCGTACACACACAGATGCACATACCTATGTCTCTATGGAGACACAAATGCAGATATAAACATGGCTGCAGATATAGCTGTAAATATGACAGCGGATACAGATTTTAGCTGAACCCTTTTGAGAGTAGATGCAACAATGCAAAGTGGTTAGGAGGGAGTTGGTTTATTTAGATATGGGGATTAATTATATGCAGTCTGTGATTTTGAAATCAAGTGTAGGACTGTCTCTGACCCCATATCTCAGGCAGGGACATGCTTCTCCCCGTTTTTCCCACTAGCGAAGTTAGTGGCGCCGGACATTGTGTGTTAAACACGCGTGTGCAACTGAGGGTGGAGAGCAGAAGGCGCGTCCAGGGATTTCTAGGCCAGGTGTGTCCCTGTATTTGTCTCCTGCCTCACAGAACCCAGACTCGGGGGTGAAGACGCTGGAAATCCAGAAACGCCGGCACCTCCCCGTGAAGGAGCAGCCCTAAGCGGAGCCAGCTGAGGTGGCCGAGTGGGACCCACGCCTTTCGGACACAACTGTGCCACTGCAGTCAGACACAAAACCCCAGGGCTGCCACAGCCACCCACCCGGGCCGGTGTCCTGGGGCCTCGGGACTCCTCACCCCTTTCCAGGGGAGGCGCCCGCCCTGCCTGCTGTCAGGGAGCCTCCGGGAGCAAACACACCCTGCTCGGCGGTAATGGGAGCTCCCCACTTCTGCCCCGAGGTCAGCCTGGAAGGAGGTCTGCCCAGAGCATTTAAATATGCCCCAGGATCGCCTGACATGACACCCCTTAGGTCCAGAAGAACCAAAAGACATTTAGGAACTAACTATACAATTAAAAAAACCCAGTGGATAAACTCAGCAGGAGACGAGAAAGAATAGAAGGAAGAGTGGTGAAGTGGAAAGTAGAAAAAGAGAAATTACCCCACATCAGCAACAGAGAGAAAACAGACCGGGGAGAGTGCAGAGGGTGTCAGGGACCTGCGGGACGATAACTCGTGTCCCAGAGAGAGGATTCAGGGAGGGGCTGAAGACCTGTTTGAGGAAATAGCGGCTGAAAACCTCCCAGAGTCGGAAAAAGACGGAGGCCTGTAGATTCAAGGTGACGGACCACCACCAACAGGAAATCCCAAAGAAACCTGGGCCCACACCAGTGGTAATGAAGCCCCCGGAAGCCAAGGTCATGAGGTCTGAGTGTCGACCCCACAGGGCACCCTCCTCACAGAGCCAAGGCCAGGTTCAACAATGAAGCCGGAATGACACCGGGCCAGAAGAGAGGCCTCCTGAAGCGTCCTTTCCGCCTCCGGGTGCAAGGAGCTCAGCCTGCAGACGTGAGGGGTCAGTCCGTCCACGTTTGTAGACGGCCTCGTCCGACACGTCATGAGCACTGAGAAGATGTCGGCTGCTTTTGAAAGCATGTACTTCTCTTCGTGGTACAGTCTTTGCACAGATGTTCACGGGCGTGCAATGAAGGCTGCTTCTTGCCCTCCCCCTGGGCACGCACAGGGCCCTGCCCCACGGAAATCAGCCGGTGGTCCCTGAATCCCTGGGCCCCCGACTCAACTACAAACCGTAAAGGGAGATGCTCTGGTGGTTAGGCCACTGTCTTCAGAAGAACACCCTGCTCGGAAGAGCAGTGTCCTTGCACTTGGCGGTGTTAGTTATTAGAACTGCATCACAACGACAAATAAGGCACGGGAAAAGTGGTGTTACTGATGTCTTTCTTTCCACTCCACGACCAGCCTTCCATCTACTTTTCAAAATAAGCACATTCAGGTCCCGAATCTATGCTGTGCATATGGGAAAAAGGTGCGGGCGAGTGCCCGCACATCCGGAGTTTCCTCAGCTGTGGCTGAGTGTGGAGGGCCCTGGGCCAGCAACCTGGCAGGGTACCCGGCTCGGCCCTGCACACACAGCCCAGGCCCGGGCCCGGGGGCCGAAGCTTCCACGTCAGCACAGCATTCCTCACAGGCTCGGGACCCGCGAGGAAACCTGGAGGAAAACGATCCAATCCTCAGAACGAATGTTGAAATAAAACATTGAGAATAAACACAGATGATAGATACGGCTTCTGTAAGCGTGGATTCAAACGTACTTGTCAGTATTTGAGACAGGAAGGTGAGAGAGGGATCCAGTAAGGTTCTTGTTTTCTGTTTAATCTTGCTGCTTGTGCTTTCTTAAAGAACTTTAGGGTTCTGTGCGGTGTGGGCCCATTTCCTCTGCGCCCCAACAACGTACGCTGTCTTCCCCAGCCACCCGAGGGAAGCCAGCTGCCCCCCCCAGAGCGTTCAGGGGTTTTATGGTTTAGCTTTAAGAGTTGTTTTTATACATATAACTTTAAAATGCGGACAGTTATTCCCAATCTTGAAAGAAAGGCATGATTTTATAACTTCTATGAGCACTCCCACACTGCTGCAGCGGAAGCACCGCTAGCGGTCTAGTTCTCTAAAACAGGCGGTAAGATGGTCAAACATTGGGAAATTCACCTGTCGCCTTGCTCCCAGCGAGGTACTTGGAGTTTCACATACTGTTCTGTGTGCATATATTTGTGTGGTAAGATTTGTATTGGTTCTGGATTTTCATTATATACTTATTTCATATACCCATAGAATATAATCATTTATTAAAAACCACATTTCTGTCATGTTAACTATATCCCTAAATCTGTCAGTGAAACAAAATTTCTGCAATTGTGTTCCGTTTTCAAGAACACGCACAGATCGCTTCCTGAGAGAGACGAGAGTCTCTCCTCCCGACGGCCAGGGCAGAGCTCCCGTGCAGACGGAGGAAGCGTGCAGCCGGGTGATGCTGGGAGGGCCCTGCAGCTGGAAGGGGCAGACACGATGCTCACTAAACACGCGCTGAAGTCATGCGACGGGGCAAGGGCTCTTGGAGAGGGACGATGAGACTTAGCACCTGTGCGAGGACCGGAGAGGCTGCTTGGTCTGGTGGGGGAGGGGAGCCGGCTCCGTAAGCCGGACAGCGTGAAAACCAGGCACTGCACGGTGGAGGCAGCTCGGGGAAAGCGTGACTCGCCTTGGCTCCTGTGCTGGAGGCACGAAACTTGGAGCACAAAGTTGGCGTTTGTGTGGAAAGGTGAGGGGCTGGAGAGAGGACAGCAGGCCTGGGGAGGGCTTGGCGAGAAGAAATGCGCAGGCGCCAGGCGCCTCCCAGTTCCGTGCCCCTTCCTCAGTGTCCTCTAAGTCACACAACAAAGAAGGGCTGGGGGGACACACCCAGAACACAGCGGGACCCGGTCGGTGTGGGGAGACAGGCTGCAGCCCAGCAGACTGGCAGGGGACTTCCAAGCGTGGCTGAAGGTCCAAGACTCACTGCCTGCACTCGAGCCAGGAAATTCACTGCGGCGCTTCCTTCCTGCGACAAGCCATCGCAACCTTAGATCGCTGGGGTTGCTGGTGCTCTGCAGGTCAGAACGCGGAACTCGGAGCTGTATTCTGCAGGTGGTGGGAGCCCCAGGTCTCAGAACTGTGTGTGCAGCCCTGTATGCAGAGCTTTGCAGGGTCCCGGTGGGGGGCAGGGGCAAGGGGCAGAGGCCGGCGGCGGGGAGACACAAGCCGAAGGTGCCTGAGCCGGCCTTCACTCCACAGGTGGGAGGGGTTGGACGCTGAGCACCTCCAACTGCTCTGCCTGCCCACCGTGGGCTGAGGGCTGAGCTGGGGTGTTCCCGGGGATCAGGCACCACAGGGCGGGTTTCTGCAACCTTGTGGCGCTGCCCCATCCGAGGCAAGAAGCCAGCATGCAACTCACTCATGTTCTCTTTCAGTATAAATCAGAACAGAATTTTGGAAAAATAACAAAACATGAAGAACAAGGGACATGTAAATGTGCCCCTCTGTGTACATTTATTATGAAAGCACACAGTCTTTTGACACATGATGGAGACAGCGGTGGTATCTGTGTGTCGCATGCATGGGAGGCACACAGTGGGGTGTTTGATGCCCGCAGAAGTCACGCCTGCTTCAGGGAGGCTAGTGACATGGGTGTAATCATTTACAGTTTTCATTTGGACATTTCACTGAAAATGTCCTATGGTGTGCCTCGGTGGGATGCTGTTATGTTACAGAGTGATGTGCTGATGGTTTTGTGGTAAAAGACTTTGTAATAAAGAGGGGTGTTACTTGTGTCAGACGCTGGACATTGGCACTGTGAAACAGTCACCACAGTGGACGTGATTTACACGTCCACCGCCTCGTGTTGTGTGTGCGGGATGAATCCAGAACTTCAAACTGAGGGAATAAGAGGCAGCTGTGTGTCGGCAGACCTGCCGCTCCAGTCTGGGTCCTTGTCTGCGCACTGCGGGTCCCCGGTCTCTGCGTCTCTCTCACTCACATGCAGAGAAACATGAGCCATCCTGGGTGTACCCACCGGGCATATCTTTGCAAACTTAATCCTAACGATACTAATCTATTTACCTGAGAGTAGGAAAAAGAATAAATGTTACAACAGATTAGGATTTCTGCTCTCTCAATATGTTTAACTGGGAACCAAATTAGTGGAAATCGGTTGGAGCAAATTCAGTATCTCCGAGGGTTATGCGAGTCTTTTTGCATGAAAGGGCACCGAGGCGTCACGCGGTGCAAACGCCAGAGCCTGGCGTGGGGGCAGCCACGCCCCTGACGACCCTTTCACTTAGAATAGGCATGCACCGTGTGCCTGCTGAACATCCGCCCTGGGCCTCTCCTTGTGCACAGTCTCAACTGGAGAGCTATCTCCCGATCTCCACGAACCCGGATGGGGCATCGTCCTCCCCGCCTTAGCAAAGGGCTCTCAGGAGCAGGACATCCCTAGCCCATCACCGTGGGGCTCGGTGGGGTTCCCAGCTGTGCCTCCAGCTCCCGAGGAGGCGCGTGCAGACCGCCGTGAGCTTCCGTGAGCAGGGAGCATGGGTGTGCGTGAGGGGCGGGCCCTTGGTCGGCCCAGGCTGGGTTCCAATCCATCCGCGGGCTCTAGGACCTGGGCGTAGGTGTCGGCACTCTCACGTACGTGTGCTCTGCCTGGTTCCAGCTTGAAGAGCAGGTTTCCATGAGGAGCAAACACACAGGCGCACGGGCGGCGCTTGATACAGCGAGGGCAGCCGCGGAGAGTGGTATTTTTCTCCGGGCTTCGCCGTCCTTGGCAGCCGAGCATTTACTGTGGTTATTTGGTTTCCCCTGCCACGCAGGCCGCTCTCTCCTGTGCGGGCCTGGAGGTTTCTGATGTAAGTTCTGTCTCCACGGAGGGTTGTAAAGAGCCTTCCGGGGTGGCCCAAGAATCCTGCTACCCTGTGTGCCCAGCCCCGCAGATCTGAAAGCTCCCGGGTTTGCTTCTATCCCAAGCTCTCCAGAGGAACGGTTGCATAGATTTGCACGTCGGTGTGCAGACCAGTACCAGCCAGGTCGCTAATGTCTGGGCCAAGGCACAGAGGAAGCGCACACCCGAGGGCAAGGCAGAGTAAATGTTTACGTCGTCACAGCTGAACTTCAACAGGAGTAGCCCAGGTGCTTTCTCCCTCCTTCCTTCCTCTTTCTTTCTTTCTCACTTTCTTTCCTTCTGTGATGTTTGTAAGCCTGCGTTTTCAGTAAGACCGCTAGTGGTTACATCAATACCTATGTTTGATTTTCCACATGTGTTGCATTTGAAAGCCCGCACTGGGTTGACCCCACAGTTTGGTATTCTTATGCCTAAAAATAAGATCCGGTCTCCAGAAGGGACTCTTCTGGGGACGCAAAGTCCAGCTTGATCCTCCCAGGCCGGCTCTGCTGAACTCAGGGTCGCGTTGGTGGCCAGCCTTTCCGGGGACACGGTTGGCTTCCCCGTGGCCTAGCTCTAACAGCTGGTGTTCCTTATTTGAATAAATTAGTGCACAGCAGCAGAGTGAACAATAAGACAAGTTCTTCACGAGAATCCGTGCAGGTGAACTCCAGGCGCAGGATGGGCCAGGAGGGAAGGAAGCTGGTGGCTCGGCAGGTGCGCCACACCTGTGTCCGCTCAGGGCGGGTCCACAGCAGTGAACGCTCCCCCAGCTGCAGGGTGGCACCTCTAGAATATGAGGGTCTCCCTCCGCCCATCCTGGGCGCATTCTGTTGGCATCAGGAGAGCACAGGGACCGGGAAGGGACCAGGAAGGGCCTGAGCGCTGACCTCTGACCCTGCCTCAGGAGCGCTGAGTCCTCACAGTGAGGGTCACTGCGGCGGTGCCCCTCTCTCCCTCCATCACATAGCTCCTGTCTCCCTGGGGTTTTCCGGAGGGCCCCTGGTGATATCCAGGAAGAGAGAGGGGTGACTACAGATATTCCAGAAATGCCAGAGAAGCAGGCTGGCCGGTTCATGCAGAGTACCTCCAGTCGAGTTCCATACAATGCCCAGATTTCAAGAAAAGAAGCTTCACTCTGGAATGTAATGACCGCTTCATGTATGGTTCACACTCCGTGACACATGGACAAGTGCACAGTGTCATCAGGGGGGAGGCTGGTGGTGGGGACACCAGGGGCAGTTTACAGCTTTGAGAATAAACACCAGCACTGTGGTCCGGGGATTTGGTGGGGCTCCTTGGGAAGTCCCTGGTGGCTTCAGAGCCGCCTCCGATCCTTCGACAGGAGCCTACTCTGGGGAGTCTAGGATTTCGAGGGTTTGTGGGTATTTAGAAAAGGGCTTCTGGTTCGTGGAACCCGCAGGCTGCTTTCCACTTGTCAGCCTTAGAGGAACGAGCTGTTGAAGTGGTGTCCGAAATCCGCGGGAAAACACTCACAGAATTTCGGG
>PVKM010035913.1:0-14977 GCA_004027735.1 Carollia perspicillata
ATGGTTCCCAGGCTTGGTAGAGTGGTTGTATGTAGTAGACATCCTGTAGGGTCCAGTGGCATAGCCTCTCTGATCACTGAGCTGGGCACTACAGGTGTGCACCCTCTGCCCTCTGTGTGGGCTGTGTACACCCTCCTGTTATAGTTGAGACTTGATTGCCGTTGGCACCTCTGTGGGAGGGATTTATTCCTAGGTCAATTGGCTGTGAGGACCGAGTGCCACCACTGTGGAAGACCAGCTATGCAGGGCCTGACCTCACTTAGTGTGACTTACTTCAGCCAGGCCCTGGTGCCTGCTAAGCCTGCCCCTTAAGTGTGTTGGATAGGTGGAGGGGTGGTCCTTCAACATGGTCTGAAACTGTCCATTTGGTGTGCCAGCTTTAGTGTCTCCCAGGAGGTACAGGCCAAGGTAACTGCCTTCCCAGGGCAACCCAGCAAGAGCTACAAAGCAATCTGCAGATGGCTGCTACTTTGCTGGGTTTGATGGTGCCTAGGAGAGGCCAAGCTGGGAAACAAGACTGGCTGTTGCTAGTGCTGGGCCTAAGGCCACTTAGATAAACAAGGACACACTTGGCTGTCGCTAGTTGCTGCTTGCTTGAGAGACTTTAGGAAAGTCAGAAGCATGAGCCAAGACAGGCCATTCATATAAAGCCACTGGAAATGCCTTGAACTGGGCCCACAAGTTGGTTGAGGTAGAGCCTGAGGGAATCAGCAGGGCAGAGCAACGATTTTAGCTAGGTTTATGGTATCTCAGATATGTGGCTTGCCTGCCAACTTTGTAGGGGGAAGACCTACAAAGAAAAGGAACAAAGGCCTCTGTAAGCACGTCTCTCTGGGAGAAAGCTGCCCCTCCAGCTCTTGCCTTGATCCAGAGAGTTCAGTTGGGATCATATAAGGCATCACATATCCCTGAGGCCCCAGAGCTGGAATTCAGAACAAGTGAGTCCTAGTAAATCCATGCGCCAGCCCTTAAAGGGGAACACCTGGGACTCTGGAGCCCTCAGTTTCACTCAGCCACAATCCAAGCTGGTTTTTACCTCTAAAAGTTATGGGATCTTCTCTTCCTGGCCCTAGATCCCTGGGCTGGGGGCTTGGTGTGGGTTGAGAACCTTGTTTGGCTCCTCAGGTGGGGCTGGCTGCCTGTGCATCTGAGATATCTTTCCTGATTTTTGCCCATCATATGTAATCCCAGTCCTATTTGTGTCTCTGACCCTCTTATCAGTCTCAATATGGCTCTACTTTATATCCTTAGTTATAAGACTTTTGATCAACAAGATTTCAGGCAGTTTTGAATGAGGATTGTTTTGTGGTTTAGTTGCAATTTTGATGTGGTTGTAGGAAGATGCCCCATTTGCCGCAGCCATCTTAACTAAAACTCCCAGCATGAGCAACTTCAGAATTTTATTACATGACTTCAACGAGAAGTTTCAAGTGAAACAGAATGTATAAAATGACTGATTCTTCACACCTGTCAACCCTATAAATATGTTCTTTTTCTGAATTATTTTTGGGTGAATAATATATATTGAAAAAGTGATTTTTGGTGTTAGTCATGTTTTAATTTTTTTAAGTATACTTTACACATAGAATTGAAAGGCAAGAATTGAATTAAATGTAAATTCAGTTGTAAAGTATTACCAAAAACAAAACAAATATTATCCTGGAAATATATTCAAGACCCCGTATGAAAGAAGAGTTATTTTATGTCAGCATTGTGTCAAATGCTAGTCATATAAAAAATTAAAAGTCCCAAGGGTGGGAGAATTTTTATAATGTTGAAATGAGTGTATTTCTTCTCAACTTGCTAGTTAAATAACTGAAGCCAGCTGATTCATGTACTTACAATGTGCCTGGACTTCTGCTAAATGCATTATACATATTATACAGTTCTAGTACAACCCTATTTTACCATAGATAAAAACTGGGGGTGAGCGAATTTAAATTACTTGACCATGGTAAAACAAGCAAGCAAACAAATGAAAACAAACAACCAAAACGAATAAATGGCTGAACCTAAAGAACAGTTTCTGGAAACACATAAATGTTTCTGATTGAATGAATGACTGTGTAATTGCACTCAAGTCATCTGCCTCTAGAGCTTGCTTTGGCAGACAACATATAATATACCTCTTAGATGCCATTGTTTTTCTATTCTTATTCTTATTTTTGTTTTTATTCATATTTTCAAGCATCCTGTAAGTTCTCAATATTTTTAAATTTTGTGATTAAATTTGTATAATTACTTATTATTCGATTCATGTATATGAAGTATTCAGAATAGGCAAATTCATAGAGAAAGAAAGTAGATTAGCAAGTGTCGGTGGCTGGGGAGACAGCACATTTTACTGTGTTAATTTTGAGTACTCAACAAAGCCGTGTTTAGTTTTCATTTTTGCATATGGTGAAATCTCTTGAAGAACTCTAACACGTTACTCTTACTCCAAAAACTTAAATGAAACATTTAATGAGAATTTAAGCTACTCAAGCCCATGACAAAAAGTATATGTGATAAATGTGTGACAATATTAATGATACCCATAAGTGACACAATTAGACAACTGGTATTTTAGCAGCAACTATGCATGTTAATTATGTTGCTAAAATTAGTAAAACTATTGTGAGTTGTGGATTCTTTTCAATAATAGCACGGCTGTAAGGGTTAATCTAATAGCCTTATTTGTGATGGTGTTAGTTAAGCATTTGTATTGCTCCTATGGCATTTGACAATAGAGCAATCTAGTTTAGGATGATTGTAAATCTAATTTTTGTCCCTTTGTTTTGATTTTCACCAAGTATCTTATTACTCTACAGCATTTATATTTCAAAAGGATGATTGTTTCACTTTTAAAACTGGGTAATAGATATATATAGTGATCACCTAACAGAAGATTAATTAGTTAATTTAGAAAACACATTTTGGATAATGAGAATTTCTACTCACGATTGAGGTTTTCAATATGCTACTAAATTATACACAATTTCCTCATTTATTCTTTTTGGAGGACTGTTGTTTCTAAGTTTTACTGAAATAGTCACTTTAACTCAAGAATGAAATAGATTCTTAATCTACCATAATTGTGTTTCAAAATCAGATAATTTAATTTTAAATATTTCAAGCTTTAATTGGTTGCCAATCATCCTGTTTTATTTTATGTTTTTTAAAAAAATATAGGGTATATAGTTCTGTTTCTACACTTTCCTTATTCTTTTATTGTTTTATTTCCTTTTGTTTCTTAGCAATGACATGATAAATTAATGTTTACTACAACATGTTATCTCTGTTAAATTATCAGCATTAGCCATGGATCCAATTTCTTTTCATCATGATAAGAAATGCATTACATGGCAAAAAATTATATATATATATATATATATATATATATATATATATATATATATATTTCCATATCCTAGACAAGCAGTTTGAGGTATTATGTTTTCCTGTTGGTATTCTCTGTAGGCATTGCTTCCAAGAGAAGAAAATTTGTCTTCTGATGGCAAATTGCTATTCTGCTCATTACCTTGCTTTCATTATAATGTCTTCATTTTTGCAGTGATTTCTGTGCACAATATGTCTTGCTATGTTTGTGCTGGTTTTAGTACTGAGATGCTGCTTTTGACATGACAAGCATTGGTGTTCTGATAGGTAGAAAAAATCTTCTATGAACTGAGTGATGGATTAACAGAAATAAGTACCTGTGTTTATATATGTATAAGATCATTGCTCTAAACACTGAGTTGACAGTTAAGTGCTTCTTGAGCACAGACCATTATAAACTGATTTGGGGAATGGATAAGGCAAATGAAAAACTGACTTAAACAACTTTTAATCTATACTCTAGTTATAGCTTCCATATGCGGAGCTTCTGATTCCATGAAAATGTAGCTGTACCATTTTAAAGCTAGAAGAAAATTTTTTCAAAACATTAAGTATTTTTCTCACTTCAAACATGAACAAATTCAAATCACCTCTTCCCCCCAAAAATCACCTTTCAGGGAAGACCCCACAATTTATGTTTTTACTTATATTATTTCCAGCTATGGAAGGCTTTTTCTGTACTAGACACTGAAATAAGCTCGTTATGTGCTGAATACTAATTCTCTCCATAAATCTACCAGCTTCACGTTAAGAATAGGAGATAAAGACTTTATGGTGTTAAGGAACCTGAGCTTATCTGGTCCCAGAGGCAGAGCTCTTAATCACTATATTCAATTCCTGAAATGCTTTACATATTACATAAATACGTTTTTTATCCATCAAACAAAAAATAAATTCCATAATTGATAAATAAATTCATTTTCCCCAATCTTCTCAGCTATTGCTTTTCCCTTACTTAAAGAATCTCTGAGGAAAACATATCAGTGAGTCAATTATAAAAAATCCCCTCCATAACATTTACTGGGAATACTTCTTGCTTCGGTTCACCCTGTTCCTTCATGAATGTGTCTTGCTCATCCATGCAAAGCTTCCTATGCCATTTTTCAAATGTACTACATTCAGAAGTTTATTGTTTTTATTTCTTTTTTTTAAAGTAGATTCAGGTATTTTATCCTTTCAGTGCAAAGTTCATTATTCTTTTGTTTTTTATTTTTATTTTTTACTTTTTTTTAAAGGAGCTGCTCTCTGTATGATTCCAATCAACTACTGTATTTTCAGATAGGATAATTTTATAGTGACTTGATATTAGGTCATTAGTTAATAAGCAGTTACTTGTACATTGCTAGGTTTCAAGAAAAAAAGGATGTAAATAAACTTTTTCATTTAGCAATTGGTAAAATTCCACACAAAACTTGAATGTTTTTAACATTTTATATCAGATCTAAATGAAACTTTGAATGATACTATGACTCAAAATATTTTCCTTCTCCATTCATATGTATAGAAAAGGCAGAATGCCACTTTAATTCATTGATGACATTAGGACAGAAAAAATGAGCAGTCTTAAAATGAGATAGTTTTGGGAGACTGGAATAATGAGTTGAAAGATTTGGAATAGCATATTGACCCATCTGTGAATTGCAACTGTTGTTCCAATGTGTAGGGAATTATCCTTTGACTGCATTTTGAGAACATTTTGTCCTATGTCCCCAAATAAGTAAGTATATGTTTCTCTTTTCAGGAGATTTTTAACTGACTTTGTAAAAATTAAGAGTTCCAAGAGAGAATTATTAGACTACTTAGAAGAACAGGGCTATAAAAGTATATTAATTATTGTTAGTAAGTACTGTATTTTTGGACTATAAGATGCACGTCTTTTTCTCCAAATTTGGGAGGGAAATGGGGGTGCATCTTATAGTCCGAATGTAGCTTACCTGGCTCGCTGTGGGTGGTAGTGGTAGTGGAGCAGGGTCACAAGTTATTAAATATTTTACCACATTTTTTGCTTCAAAATTTTTTTTCCTATTTCCTCCTCTAAAACCTAGGTTGTCTTATGGCCCAGTGCATCTTATAGTCCTAAAAATATGGTATATTATTTATAGTAGAATCCAAAATATATTCTTGTTACTTAATATAAATGTGTTAAAAGTGAAAGGAATGTGCAATGTAATGTAAGTAAATACTGACTATGGATTTCTAGTATTTAAGAATTTTTTGGCAAAGTTAAAAATTTCTTCTTGTACATCTGAGTAAAAGACCAAGAGAAATAAAAACATCAGCTTATTCAGGATCTATTTCTTCTACCTGAATATATGACATTGATGTTTTGTATTTTTTTGCACAATTATGCAAAATACACAACTGACACAAAGATTTCAACAGGGTAAATGAAAGTAATCATCAAGCTTTTTCTCATTACTGAGAATTGTCAAAATTCTGTGAGAGTATACTTTGCAATAAAATTGGCATTTCATTGTTTACTTTCTACTCATCTGATTCATTGTGAATCTAAGAGAGATCATGAATAACAATGGATTTTCACGATGAATTTTTTTTTTCACGTGGATGAAAAAGATTCTGGCACTTTCAGTATTTCACGTGGAATCTACCTTTGCACTGCTCTCACAGGACTCTTTCTGAGTAGGGACACAATCTTTGTCAGTCATAGAGAAAGAAAGAATCAATGACATAAATAAAAAATTGTCTGTACCCTATTCTATAGAATGTCTGAATTCAGAAGATGTCTACCTCATTTCTAGTGATGCACTTCACCCTTAACAAAAGTATGTGTCAGCTAGAAAAAGGTATACATATTCACTTTAGGATTATGGGAACTTAATCCTAGGAGTTTGTACAAATACTAGCATTTTTTTTTTCATTGCAAATCTTTTTTTATTATTATTGTTCAAGTATTTCAAATTGTCATTTTGTTTGGCCCTCAGGCAGATATTAGCCTCCTTGAAATAATACTGCCCTCAGATACACCTTATTTACACCATCCTAAGATTTTAGATGAGTGAGATGTATGTCTTTTTTTAATAAGGTAGGTGCTGGGCTATTGTGAATATGGACATGGGAGAAATAAAGGCCTGGCACCACACTTTCAGTAAGAGGACATGCAAAATTTGACAATGTAGGATTGATTTTGTTAATTGTTGTTTACATGAACCACTATTGAAGTCCACTGAGTTCAACAATTTTTCAGGCAATTCTCAGTCTTTTTTGGAGGGCAAAAAAAAAGAGAAAAGAGTTCAATTCATGATTGTTCTCTGCCCTGAAGCCATTTTTACCAGCATCTGGGGGAGAATGACATAAGGTTATATAGGCCCAGGTGGCTTTTTGAGAACTGTTCTTCCTCCTTCCTTTCCTCCTTGGGTCCCTCCCATCCTTCCTACCTTCCTGTCTATGCATGTGCGTTGACTGGTATTTAATGGTTTATGGAGCTCTGTGCTTTGCCCACTTAACACTCCATACTCTGCAGCTCTCTAATACTAAAGTTTGAAGAAAGTGTGACTGACTTGTGATTTGTTTTATATTTAGCAGGCAAGGTTTGGTTGGATGAGGCTTTAAGCCATATTATTGGGTCTAAAAATTCAAATTAAGACCTCCTGAATTTTATAAGATAAATCACACTTTAATTTTCACTCATTCACCCCACCGACATTTACTGAGTGACCATTTTGTTCCAGGCACACTGTGCTCGGTTTCAAGAAACGTAAGATGTGATCCAATCCACGATGAGCTCACAGACATTGGGCTTTGGAAAAATGATAAGTAATATTTTATAATACTACATAAAAGAGGTTGTAACTGAGATGTGCACTAATGATCCTTGAAGCACCAGGCAAAAGTGACTATTTCTCTCCTGAGGGGGTTGGGAAGGCTTTAGTGAAAAGGTAACGTTGGAGCAGGGAAAGCCCTGAAAATGGTAGAGAAAGAGCAGTTTTAGCAGGAGTCAGACAATACAACTGCTGCACTATGTGGGGTGATGTCTGCCTCTTTTCTACCCTCCATGTATACAATTTTTAGCAAAATTCAGAAAAATCATATCTGCAATAGAGGCTTAACTTATTAGTTACTAAAATTGCTGAGAGTGTTGAAATGATTAGCATCTGCTTCTAATAAAATATCCAGGGATATGGAAATGGCATTTCATTTAATATGCAGGTGGGATGATAGTAGGTTTACAGCTGTGAGTATGCAAACACAGTGTTTATTCTTATATTATTTATTTATTCATTATTGTATTATTTTCCATATGAACAGTTGTAAACTACTTTTGCCCCAGCCTGAATTTCTGGCCTGCTTGAAAAGTATAATATGGCTTATAATAGTTATCTCATTTAAAAACTCAAAATAATGTACTATACCTTTCTTATCCTTTTAGTTTTATCTTTGCTCCCTGCAATACATATATTTAAAAATTAACACCTGTCTTAGTCTGTTCTGGCCACTGTAACAGAATACTGTAAGCTAGGTGGCTTATAAACAACGGACATTTATTTCTCACAGTCCTGGGAGCTGGGCAGTTAATGATCAAAGGTAGATTCTGTGTCTGGTGAGGATCTGAGTTCTGATTCACAGTCAAAAGAAAAAAAAGGTGTCTTTTCATTGTAACCCACATGATATAAGAGGGCAGGGAGCTCTTCAGGGTCTCTTCTATTCAGGAAGTAATCTCCAGGGTTCCACTCTTATGACCTCATTACTTTCTGAAGGCGCCACCTCCATATGCAGTCACAGTGGAGATTAGGCTTCAGCATGTGAATTTGCAGCGTGGGTGGCACATTAAATATGCAATGTGAAGCAATGTCTACCTAGGGTTTTTAATCCTGGTTCTATTAAAATTTTAAACCAGTAAGTTTTTGTTGTGTATGAGCTGTCTTGTGTGCTGTAGGATGTTTAGCAGCATCTCTGGCCTTCACATGCTAGATGTCAGTAGAAGCCCCAAGTCGAGACAACTAAAAATGTCTTCAGACATTGCCAAGTGTCCCTCACAGGACGAAATCACCTCAGTTGAGAATTATTGATTTTAAATCCAATGTTTGTAAATCCTCCTTGCTTTTCATTAAGATAAATATTATCCTAGAATCATTTTTATCATTTAGCATAAATTGTTATTACTATTCATTATTATTTTGTGTCTGGATGGTCACAACAACATGATTTTCTAAGCAGAGAGACATGTTATCCCTGATCACATCCAGGATTTTCTTAGGCAATTGAATTTGGTGAGAATGTATCACTAAGTGATACAGATCACCTTTTCCCTCCCTTAGAGATATAGATACTTTAAATGATTTAAAATAGAATCATAGGAAAAGCACAAGTCCAAAGTATATCACTACCCTGCCTATCCTCTTGTATGTCTCTTGTATATGTTTTTACAATGCAACATAATAGAGCTTGAAATTCCTTTGTGGATCTATGGGTTACAACACATTTCTCTGGCTGGCCAGAGGTAGGGAGGAAGAGATGAAGAACAGTAAGAAAATGAATGGTAGAAAGAAACCATCTACTTCAATTTAAATTGGCTGTTAGTGCCTGCTACTCCTATATAATAAAGGGAGCGAATCATGAGAAAATGAAAAAAAAAAACAGTTATAGAAAATTCTCTGAGATGTTTCCCTTAAAACTAGGGCAGGCAGGTCAGGATACAATAGTAAGGACAGAAATAAAACCTCATATTTACCACTTCAGGACTGCTTCGGAGATGAGAGGAAAACATCGCTTTGCTTTCCCTCTGCACTCATGGGGTTTCTTCATTAAATTCTCAAAAGTTCCATTGAGCATCTCATTGAGTTCCCTATCTTCTGAGCAAAAGGGAAAACATTGAATGAATGGTAAATAAACAATGACGCTTTAAAGAAAACTAAGTTCAGCAATCACATTGTAAAGTGCAGGATCCTCAGATAACAAAAAGAACCATTCTGAAGTCTATCTCAGATTTCTTCTTTAGTACTGTATGTGTGTTAGAACACATGGAAAACATTTGAGACTACTTCTCTTTTACAGAGAAACCTTTGGACATTTCAAAACTTAGCTAATCAAAATGTACAATATTCCAATTTCCAAATAATGCTAATTTGAAATTCTGTTATGGAATCTCCTCTGTAGCATCTATTAAACATAGCCTTGCAGAAGTGCTGGGGAAAAAAATGCATAAATACTTTCTGATCTTTTAAGTGCTTCTAATTTAAGACAGTAAAAAGTTAAATATGTGTATCATGTATAAGTGGTATAAGAATCAGTAGAGTGATAGTTTTAAAAACCTCAAAGTTTAAATTAATAAGATAATTTATATGATAAATAATTTTATGTAATTAAAGATGGGTTTTTTTCTGTAGTTATGTGGAGTAGAAAATCTTGTTGCTGTTATGATATAATGAAATTCTAAACATATGGTCCATCTTTTTACAAAGTCTAGACTAAAAGCTTGTATGGTATCAAAGCTAAGCAATAGATCTGATTTTTATTTAATTTTACTGGTGATCAAAGTATGTTTGCACTTATTTTAATGAGTAATATAGTGCTGTAAGATTTATGAGAGCAAAAAAAGTCCTTTTGCATCTCTCCCCACTTTCCTTCCATAACATTATTCAATTTTCCAGAAAAACATAAAATAAAATCTGCAATTTATATTTATTTTTTCTTGAACTTCACTCCATATTCCCATATGCTATACTAATTTTCTATTTCTTAATTTGTAGATTTTGGTTATACTTTATTGACTTACTGTGATAGATGAGTGTACTAGGCCTCATGTGACACCCAATTCGAAATCCACTTAGTTCAATTAGTTGAAGGTAGAAATGGCCGGGTAAGTTTCTAATGAAGCTTCCTTAAGATAGCGGTGAGTCAGCTGGCAGACACTATATATATTTCCCTCTACATCCTTTCATCTTCTTCTGGGGAGAAGGATATGGTGACTAGAATTACAGCACCTTTCTGGTGATCACGAAATGATGGGATTGGAAGTGAGAGGTTGTAGGCAGAATAATAGCCCATAATAGTCCCAGAGGATGTCCACATCCTAATCCCTGGAACCTGTGAATGTCACTTAAATGGCAAAAAGACTTTCCAGGTGTGATTAAGGTTATAGACCCAGAGAAGAGTAAATCTACATGGATTGTCCAGGTGAGTGCAAGCAAATCACATGATGCCCTAAAAGCAAGGAACCTTTTCCAATTGTGGTCAATTTCCCAAGGCTCCGTCCTTGGGAAAATTCACACAGGCTTTGGAAATTACCTTGAAGATAGACAATACACATTTGTTGTTTTAGACCAGGATGATGGAGTTTTAGCAAGAGCAAGCCATAACGTCTGTATGCATTTTCCAAGCCTGATTCCCACAGGAAAACTCGGTTTGAAGGTCTGGCTCCTGCCCACCACTTCACTTCTGTAGGTTTTCCATGCAGAGCTGAGTCACATTTGCCAGACTAAAACAAACGGGTCCCCTACAAAACCTAATTTAAAAAAATAGCAAACTTTATTTATGAAGGGTTTCTAACTTTGCTAAAGATGCAAACAAACTTTTTTTCACAATTCCATTTCTAGAGACCTGGTGATCCCAGAGTTCAAAAAGTTTATTTCAAAATTAATTACAAAAACAAACCCATGCCAAAAAAAAAAAAAAGCCTCAGCTTTTTGTTGGCTTAGAGTGAACAACCACTGATTTCAGTTGTTTCTTAAAACAAGCCCATCACTTCCTTGGAAACCCAGTAAGGTGAAGTCTGCCACAGAAGAAAATATCTTGTAATAAGCAAGCTACTCATGATGATTAAATTTATGTGTCAACTTGACAACTGGGTGCCTTGATAACTAGTCAAATGTTATTCTGGGTGTTTCTGTGATGATGTTTTTAGATGACCTTAACATTTAAATTGGTGGACTGAGTAAAGCAATTGCCCTCTTTAATGTAGGTGGGCCTCATCCAATGAAATGAAGGCCTGCAGAGAACTGAAAGCTGACCTTTCTCTGAATCACAGGAAATTCCTCCTGCCTTACTACCTTCGAACTGGGACATCAGCTTTTTCCTAACTTAGGACTCAAACTACAAAAGACTCTTCCAACTTTTCAAGCCTGCTGGCCTCTAGACTGAAAGTATACCACTGGTGCTCCTAGGTTTTCAGCCTTCAGACTGCAGATTTTGGGAGTCCTCAGTCTCTATGACTGCATGAACCAGTTCCTTATTATCTATCTATCATCTATCTATCTATCTATCTATCTATCTATCTATCTATCTATCATCTATCATCTACACACACATGCTCTCTCTCTGTATTGGACTCTTGACTTACCTCCTCTGTAGAATCCCAATGAATACACTACTTGATCAAGATTACTTACTCCTTAGAAAATACAATCAGAGAAAAAGGCTGAGCTAGTGGGGTGTATAGCCCACCAGCAATTTTTCAGGGAGCTTGTGGGAGAGTGAGATTGGCAGTTGTTGGCTTATAGTGCACAACATACGTGCATTCACTGAAAGTCAGAAAGAGTGTTGAAGGGAATGGAGTTTCCCCCAGCTCCCATTCAGTCTTTAGCTTGCTAAAAATAAAGAATGTGTTCCGCAACATCTGAGACAGAGAATTTGAAACAATTACAAAAAGTACACCCAGTATTTTTCCCCAGAAAGATTGTATTTGAAAAGAATGAGGAACCTGGGATGGGTTTCAATGAGGGAGGGTATGCCTAACATGTTCTACCGTAACCACACGGTCACATCACTCGCAGGATGGTAAGTGAGCTGTTGGTGGATGCTTGAAGCACAGCTCAGAGTTGATGGAAACTATTCAGCACTTGAACAGTGAGATGGCTGCAAAATAAGTCACCTAAAAGATATCTTTGTAAGCCACACCTGCATTGATACCATTTTTATAAAATATTATTGCATGATGGGAAATCTTCTTTAAACTCTTCTCTGCTTCCTAAACAAACTTTTTCTTCAAAATACAAATAACTGTTGAACTTCAGGCAATGACATGTGTGTCTTCATGTCTTCAAGAAGATTGATTTCAGGACATCTTCATATGGATAACCCGAAGAGAAGTGTTTACAAATGAACTGTTGGAACATGGTTTCCTTTAGCTCTACCGATAGTTAGCTTTTCTAGCTCTGAAAATAGAAGACAGGGGGCCAAAGCCAAGGAATGCAGGTGGTATCTAGAAGCTGAGAAAAACAAGGGAACAGATTCTCCCCTAATATCTCAGTAAGAAATACAACCCTGCTGACACCTCAGTTTTAGCTCAGGAAGACTCATATCGGACATCTGGCCTACAAAAATGTAAGATAATAAATTTATATTGTGATGTGACTTAGTTTGTAGTAATTTACAATGGCAAAAGGGGAAGTTAATGTAGAGGTCAATTGTCAGAATATGAGAGCAGAAAAATAGAAGGAACTTGGGACACATAATCTCATGGAGCTTTGGATGACTGCATTTGAATAGTGTATGTGTGTTTGAGAGGGAGGAAATTAACCCCTATCTTCTGTGTGTGTTGTTTTCCGAGTCTCTGTTTTCATATGGGGATCCATTCTTCCCTAATGCAATGAGGACTGAGTTCTCTTAACACTCTTTTCCCTTTCCTCACCCTCCTAACACTTCAATTTTTGTTGAAATGGACATTCGGTGTTGATACTTACAAATAATTTATTGTTGACCCCCCAAACTACTATAATATATTTTCCCCCTCAATGGATAATCTTTTATTTTGCAGATGTGTGAATATGTATGTGTGAGTGTATGTGTATTTCTAAATGGTCAAAGTTATCAGTTTAGCTGTTAATTCTCCTTTTTTCTTCTTGGGGATCTCCTTTTGAAAGCTTCCATTTCCCTTTCCAGTACAGACTGGTTGTACTATGGGCTTGCTGACCACTTGCTAATTTGGGAATTTCTTTTGCCTCTTTTCTATGTTGGATTCTCTAAATCTTGAATTACTGTCTTTCCTTTTTTCAGTTTATTTGTGTTTTGGTAGAATACATAGCTTCATAGATTTCTGAGAAAAATTACATGGGAACTACATTGTTAATCAATTTTGCATATTTTAATCATCTTAATTTTAATCTCACTCTTGCCTGATATTTGGTGTGGATTATAATAATAAATTATTTTTCTCTCAGGATGTTGAGGGCCAGAAAAGAAGTGACTGTATAACTTTTGATGCTGTTATTTAAAAGTCAAATACTATTTGAGCTGTTTCTTTTAAAGCTTTTAAGTCTTCCCAATATTGGGATTCTGTAATTTTCTGGTGATTGATCTTGTGAATCTTTTTCCAATAACTGTGCTGACTGCTTGGTGGGCTCTTTCATCTGTACACTCATTGCCTTCAGTTAGTCATTGATTTTCCTGAGCTAATCTTTTATTTCCTTTATCCTCCTATTTTTTCTTTCTTTGACATTTTTTCTACTTACTACATTTTCTTAATTTTATCTTTCAGCAGTTTTGCACTTTTGTTAATGTTTTGTGGTTTTTAATCATGTTTTTAGTGTCCTACTATAATTTCATGTATTAATAAATATGTTCATCTTTTTGTGTATACAACCTCTAGATATATTTTGGGGACTATATGTTTTTTCTGCTCTTGTGTTGTCTTTGTTTTCTCCAAATTTCTTCTTTGTGTTTGTTTTTTTGTCTTGGTTTACAATGGTGGAGTTTCTGGAAAATTTTCACAAACTTTGGTAGTCCATTCACATTTGAGAATAAGCAATTAAGAAACATTTGGAAGTTTTATGGCCATGGTCAATCTTGTCTATGGATAGGTTTTGCTGTGAAATGCTTTTTCCAGTAGGAGACACATAAATGTCACTTTATGTAACTCTTTTCTCTGGTGTGGTCCAGGTTATTCAGGGATGTGTCTTTTTAATCTCTTGTCTTGAGATTATAGAAATGCCTGCTATATTTAAAATTAATATTTTATTTTCAGTCTGTCACACCATTTTTCTCCCATTTCTGTGCCTAGTGTTCTCAAATTCAGATCTTTTGTGATTCTACATTCCTAGATTTCCTCACCTCCTTTCAAGATTTCCCCATGTTCTTCAAGATTTTCTTATCTCCTTCAAAAGGAGTATTTGCCAGGTTTGAGACAGAAGAAAAGAATTGTGCTCAAAGTTCTGCCTCTCTAGGTGTTTCAGCTCTTGCTTTACTGCAGATTCCTGACCTCTAGGGCTTCCATCTGTGGAGATTCCTGGGTATTTGCAGAGAAAATGGGTTTGCTTCTCGGTCTCATCTTCATTTACCTTCCATTTTTCCTATATTCAGTTTAAACTTTTTAGTCTTTTATCTTCGTATATGTTATATTTGGCCAACTACTAACTTTTTTGAAGATAAAATTGGTTCTAGTTCTAGTTGTTTTGTTATTTTTATCTGAATTTTTAATATCTAAAAATGAAGTACAGTGTTAACCTTTTATCTTAAAGCTGAAATTCTATTTTAGAAGTATTTAATGATCTAACAATATTTCTAAATAAATAGTGTGATTTTTTTCTATTGAAATCTGTTGATTTTAGCAAATAATTTAGAAGTTACATAAGCATATGGAAGTAAAACAGGCTTTTTTCACATCAGAATAAAACAGGTTTTAAAAAATCTATTGTTCACAACAAAA